>NIJG01000027.1:1134422-1156574 GCA_002201625.1 Euglossa dilemma | reverse complement strand
TATATATAATATATATAAATAAAATACAATTTTTTGTATATAAATTTATATAAATTTTAAAATTCATAAGTTTTTAGATACAGATTTGTACTATTTAAATTGTTCATCTATATTAATTTAAACAAAAAGTAGATGCGAAAAATTTCAACGAACTATATAGAGAAGAAAGATATGCCATTCATATGATTTTTAACTCACTTTTAATATAGATAGCTTCTTATAAGATTTTCGTTGCAAATATTTCATAATACTTTATTCAAACTTATTATTAATTTAATTTCCAATAAATAATATTGTAATCATTTTTTCTAGTTTATTTAGACGCATTCAAACGTCTGCACTTGAAATTCTCCCACGCTTTTAATTGTCTATTGGAATTTATCATTTCGAATTAAACATATATTCAACATTCATCAGTAACAATATACATGTCTCTTATTGGATATATTTGCTCGCACGAAAAGAAATATCCAATCGAAAAAAATTTACGCAATATTCCATCCACAAATGGTATTCGTGATCAAGTTTGCGTCATACTTTTGTTACGTCACATGTTTACAACTGTATATATACATATGTCCCATGTGTGTCATACACACATTGCAGTTTAAGAGGGACACCTATAGACTTTATTCTGTACTGATCGCATTGAAAACAATGTTGAGAATTCTCAAGAATTTGTTGGTGATCAAACTGGAAATTTCTTTTGCCCATTAAAACACAACTATAATAATGGGAAATTACGTGAGCAAAATTGCGTCGATGTCAAATAATGCAGTGCATTATTACTCTGTATATCGAGGTCGTAAACGAAAGTGCATCGAAGAAGATGATTTTGATTCTGAATCCGATTATATCGATCGCACGCTTCAAACTCCCAAAAAGTATGAGTATTTTAAGTAAATCATTTTTATTCCATATTATTAATTGACCATAGTGATTATAAGATAAGATTGTTTATAGTACTAAACAATGTTTGCATTATCGGAAAAAATAACTTCTTAATTTTGTAATTGATATTTAATAATATATATTTTCAACTAAATGTTTTTGAACAGTCTCTCACTTTATTTCCAGCGTTTCATAATTAATGGCTTATTTTTTTAATTTTTGTAGGAGAAAATTGTTGACAACAGCACAATACATTTATAAAACATTATTCCAAGAAGAAAAAGGAAGTGATATAACTGTGTTTATGTTGGGTAAAGCATGGAGATTACATAAAGTTTATATTAGTCAGGTAGGATTGTTACGTTAATGTATTATGTATGTAAATTTATTTTTTATGTCAAATATATATTATTTCTTTCCTTCTTTACAGAGTCCATATTTTGCAAGTATGTTTTCAGGATCTTGGAGAGAAGCAAATGAGACAGTTATAAGTGTAGAAATTGCTGATCCTAACATCACACTAGATTGTAAATAATTAAAACACATATTATTTTAATAAGTGATTTAAAAAAAAATAGCACTTCTTAATTTTATATATTTTCAGCGCTTTTGACAGTTTTTGGTTCCTTCTATCAGGATGAAGTCAGTTTAGAACCAAAAGATGTTATATCAATTTTAGCTACCTCTACTTTATTTCAATTGCAAGGACTAATTGATCAATGTACAGATATTATGGTAGAGACAACAAATATAAAGACAGTTGTTCCTTACTATAATGCTGCTGTATCTTACGGTGTGCCAGTAGTAAAAACAGCAGCAAAAAGGTGGTTAGAAGTTAATCTCTTAGGATATGGGTGGTTGCATCCAACTTTTTTGAGAGAAATTACACCTGATTTAATGGCTGAGTTAATTGCTAGTCCTGATTTAATTGCTATGCAAACAGAATTTTGCATATATATGATGTTACGTGTATGGTGAGTAGTGAAATTAAAATTATTTTTGAATAAGATTGATATATAATTATTAATTGCTTTCAGGCTTTTTGTTCATGTACACAATAAAGAAGAAACACTTCAAATTGATGAATACTTTAGGAATCATAAGTGGACAAAACCATTCCTTACAACAGAAGAAGGCAAAGAATTTGCAGCACCTTTTGAAGCACTGAGAATGAAATATCTTTTATTACATGATGAAGATGTCAAAATTTTATATAGTGATAATTTAATACCACATGAATGGTTGCATAATGCATATAAAGAACAATGGTTACATTTATTAAGAATTGATGCAAATAAAGATCGAGGGTAAGTCATGAAAGTTTTACTTTTTTTAAATGTATTTTTGATCTATGCTTAGGTAAATGGACATAGTAAAGAGTCTCAAGTATGTGCCTTCTTTTTTCTTCCCTTCCTTTATACATCCAGTTTTGTGGGCAGAATTTTCACTCTAAAAAATCTACTCTCATGTACATTCCACTTTAGGTATCTGTGACAATTATTTCACTTGTAATAGTATAATACTGGAGTAATTAACCAGAGAAAACGCGTATAAAAGATAACATTTTCTTTTCTTCCCTCTTTTTTTATTATTTTAGGCCAAAACAAATGAGTGAGGAAGAATTCGCTCGTAAATGTTTCCGTTGTGGAAGGTGCATTGAAAAAGCTGGTGAGCATATTTGGAGATGGACAGCATTTCATTTTGGACTAGATTTGGTGGTTTGCATGGACAGCACTACTTTAAGAATTAAGAGAAATCACAGACTAGACACAGACCATATAAAAGCTAATCATAGCAAACATAATATAATTTTAAAGTTAGTATTCGTTTTAAATTACAATTTTTTAAGCAATCTGTAGTTCTCAACTTAGACTAAAAAAAATTTTTCAGAGTAAGCCTAATTTCACTGGATGAACAACGTCAAGTAAAACNTAATAATTTTTTTTTAGCTTTGAAAAATTATTAAAATTATAAAAAAAATATTTATTTTTCATTTTAGAAACAGGTGATGTCTTTGGATAAACAACTTACTTATCCTTTGTATATATCAGTCAATATGCAAGTAGTTACACCATTTGTATCAACAGAAGAGGAAAAATCGGCTGACATAGTTATATTTTCGGATACTTAGTATACTAAATATTCAAGGTTTTTTAAAGATTCGAACTGAACCCGATGACGTACGCTTATCTCAGATAATAATCTGGCTGTTCCAATTTATAATACTTGAGTATGACGAAGTACTATAAATTTTATTACCCGTTCACATGCTGTTTATATTGTGTAGATGCTAATTTTTGATTAAAACTTTTATAAACTCAAGAGCTTCTAGTCGACTAAATGGAATTGCGCCATTAGAGTGAAGAAAATTTGATTTCTTCCATTTGTACTTTTCCGATACTATAAACCAGATACTTATTTTTTCTAACATAAATTCACATTTATTACTTATAGAAATATACTTAAGCTACTAGGAAAAGGCTTGGCTAGGATAACATGAGAACTCTATTTCTTATTAATTCCAAGCAGTTGAATATTACATTTTCTAAAAAAAACTAATGTGTCATATAAAATACCCACAGTATTAGACATTTGCTTTCACACTGTCGTTTACGCATTTGTACATTTGTATTTCACGATGTCACTAACAAAAAGTAAACTAGCTTTTGGATTAATAATTTTATACATTCATATTAAAGATAAGAATGTAATTATATAAATGAATTCATAAAAACGCTGATCGAGTGTTTTTGTGTCTTCCAGCTAGTCATTGGAACATCGACCGCCGTACGTTATGAATATCAACTAAACAGTAAAAAAAGATTAGGTGTAAACGAATGCAAATGTTGTTTTTATTGGTAACTGCCAGAAATTTTTACGTAACATTTTTTAATTTTTGTAAACCGTTTGTCATATGAATATCGATAATATTTTTAATTTAAATGACAAGGTAATTAACGTAACAACTAACGTTCCTTTAATTTTGTAACTACTCTATTATATATCTATGGTGCTATTGTCTATTATGCGCAATATTTTACTTTTTACTTATTATCATGAAAGTTAGATACACCAGAAACTATTTAGTCTCATATTTAAGATTTTTCTACACTTAATACGCATTATTAACTTCAGGTTAACTTTTCGGTATAGAAATATGTTTTACTTAGTATTATATAGTATCATGATTTATTACTTACTTTTATAGCGATTTATGCACATAATTTTGTTATTAATTTTTAAGTCTATCATGACAATGACAAATTTTGAGGATACAATAGTTTGTACAAGAAGATGCTTTGCGATATCTGATTTCCGTTGTGTCACTAGATTAATTCTGAATGAAGGTCATGTGAGTCATTGATCACGAGAAAGAATATCATTTATTTCTGTACATTAACATCAAAATCGCTAAATAATAAACTAATTAACTTGAAAGGTTTTCGTTTTATGAAATATAATTTTAATTCTCTTTATTTGGTATTTTTTGGTAACCATTCAACACTTTATTGGCAGAATATTCTCTGTACATAGTGATCGATGTGTACAATGCAACATTAATAGAATACAATGATAAATATTACAATAAAACCGAAATGTTACAATAAACACCGTCTTAACCTGGCACGCGTTTTGATAATTAAATGTGTTCATATTTTAACGCAAAATATGTAAACTGATGATACCATGTGAATATATTTTTCCATTCTTTTCTTTTCTTCTTGTTCTTTCGATATGCTTGAATAGGGGCAGTGTTGCCAGTAGTTTTATTTTATCGAAACTTTTATTTTATGGCAGGTGATTATGGGCGGATGATATGTATGAAATTGATTAACGTTTTATGTAAACAATTTCTCAGAGAAATAATTTCGTTACATTCCGCTCGATATTAAGTGAAATCTTTTCTATATACCACAGACGCGCAGAAGGAAAGAGAAAGTTAAGAAACAAAGTGTCACTAATGTTTACTTTTATTCATTATAGACGTCACAGTTTCTATGGTCATCGTTGATCACGATACATTTATAGAAGAATAGCAACAAAATAATACTTGTTTATAGATGCATCGCAATAAATACGTATACTTTTTTGTACATTGCAGATATCGCTATTTTTTTCTTTTTGTGACAGGCTAATTTTACATATGTCATGCATGTGTATGCACTAAATTAAGATAATTTGTGACAAAGTTCTAATCTCTCGTATGAAACTTAAATTGATTTAAACGTTACGTATAGATAAACAATCATACAATCATACTTATTAAAATTTTAGTCGAAAGTTAAAAAACCTAAAGCATGGCTAAGTACCTTTGAGATATTTAGCTTTCAGTTTTTTGAAAACAATCGGTTACTCGACTAAATTATACACCTGAGCGGAACATAACGAAATATATATTTTAAATTATTTGTATCATTTATTCTGTCCTTTATGTGGCTGTTTGCCTGGCTTTCGTCTTTTATATCTTCAAATCTTCGATTTGGAGAGATATTCATTTTTATAATGTATTATGCCATACATGGAAAAAAGAAACAGAATCGTCGTTGGGTATAGAATTATGTTTTCCAATGGAAGTCACTCATGAAACAAGTTACGATGTATACAATTTTCAATTGTACGTGTACCAAAAAAATACTCCCGTGCTTTTTCGTTTATCCCCATCCGCAGTCCAAAATAAACTGATATTTAAAACACGATCAAATAGGTTAAGTTCGTTGATTCATTGTCTATTTCTATTATTTCCGATTACTTTCCCGCCTCTTTAGGTGTCAAAACGTTCGCCATCGTTTCGTTGTGTTTTCTCTATTGAGATCATCCGTATTTCATTTTTATCATTAGTCGATAACAGTAACAAAAATAGAAATCATAATAGCCATAACAAAATAATATTAACAACAATGACGATGACGCTGATTAGTTTAGTAACATTAATTAGTAGTAGCAGTTAATAGCTGTAGTACTGATAGTAGTAGTAGTAGTAATTAGCAACCGTAATAATAATGTAACGATGGTGACGACATGACACGGTGACAACAGCGGTAGCGACGAATAATTACGTTCTGCGGTGAGACATGTGTTGATTTTTATTATATTTTTATTTTTTTTCATTTGTTTCAATAAGCGTCTACTTTACCCTCTACTTTCTCCATTGACGATAGTTTCTACACCTCCGTTACGATTTTCATTTACGATTCTTGTTTTTTTCTCATGTTATTTTTTGGTTTTCTGTTTATGCTTCTTTTTTAATTTACTGTTTTCATTAGTTGACTACGGTTGAAGAAGTAGCAACATTTCGCTTCTTAGTTGAACTATATATATGTATATCTTTTAATATCTTTTTAGCTTTTTTTTTATATCATCTATACGTATATACGTATATTTACGTACATACGCATATACACACGTAACTGTGTGCACACACATACGAACATTCACTCGTCGTACACACACACATGCACACATCAACAATTCTTTCCTTTCTTCCGCGAGCCTCCGCTACCGTCTATCGTTTACACAACATTTTATTGCAAAAATCAGCGGAATACGGGTTGCAATCATAATGCCGGATTCAACGTTTCGTTTCAACTTCGTCTGAACGAAGTGTAAAATAAATTGCTCATTTAGATATGTCTTTCCTTCTTTTTTCCTTATCTTCCAAATTTATTCTTTTATGCATATCAGTTTTGAAATTTTGTATATAAGAATCGGACATTTATGAAAGCAACCCGACATTACTTCTCTAAAAATAAGCTGTAATATCCCTTATGCGTGCAATTCCATTTCTCTTTCTTCCCGATAAAATATAATATATATTTGTAAATATATATATATATTTTCTTTTGTATCATTTGTTTAACAGTAGCGTACGAAATGCGAGTGTATCGCATTGTCGCTGCTTCATATATATTTATATATATATTATATATATTTTTCAAAGTTTATTCCTTTTCTCATAGGTATTGTATTTAGTTTTCTTTTCCTCTTTTTTTTACTTTCTATGCTTATGCGAGAGACACTGAGTGGTTTCACGTGCGGAGGCCGAGTGTGTGTATTTTTTTCTTCCCATTTAAATCTTCTTGAAGTGTACTACTGAAGTACGCTCTCGCGTATCTGGCAGTTTGTATCACCGTTAGAACTACTATTTTGTAATTTGACTACTTTTGCGAATTGTTCGAATCCCGGTATACACGCGTAAAGCGTTCACCGTCGAGCTATCTTCTTAAAAATAACAGTGATAAGAGCTGTAATTATGTACAACTCGTTAACAGTCTCGTTTCCTGTATCTCATTTCACTAGGAATTATTGCACATTAAGAAGTTCAACTTTACAACTTAAAAGAACCAACGAAACCTGTAACTTTTTAAATAAAAATTTTCAATTAAGATCGATCGATTGTTGGATAAAAGTGATTGAGTTTAAAAGTCGATCGTGATCTAACCTGTACGCGCGGCGATTCGATCTCGAACGTGCAAGGAATCGGACGAAAACGAGTTGTCCCGGGTCCGAACGGTGTTTTCTATTGAATTTTTAATTCGGTTTTAGGCGTTAAGTGTCATCTGCTGGTGACTGGAGGAGTTTAGGCTACGGAAAAGTGCGGCGAGGTTAAGACGGGTATTGCAAACGGGTACGAAAGAAGTAAACTGGACATTGCCAGAATAACCGTCAACATAGACGTCAACGGCAATAAGAAGGACGGCGTGTGGCTTTCGGCCGAGTTACAGAGATCACCGGTGCATGAGCAGTAGACTGCTTGAACGTCGTGAGTGCCTGATCTCAGCATACAGTCGGCATTGTCTCTCTCGTCCGTAATATATCCGCAACCTCTGACCACTCTGATCTTGCCGTACACTGGAAATTGATTAAAGTCACAATAACGTTACAAACTGTTTTCGCATATTTTAAAAAGATACCTAGACGCAAAACAACTAACCAGCTATGACATTAAAGTGACAAAGGTAAATTATTGCGTAGATATTAAAATAATTTTAGAAAACTGATTTTCTAACAATTTTTTCGTTGATATATAACAATTCAGTTTACGAAAACCATTTTAAAGAGACGAACAAATTTTTAAATATTGCACTGAACTTAAGTAGTTGCGCGCTTGGAGCATAGATGGCGGTGATGAATATAATCTATGCGTATTTACCCCTGGAGAATGATTACCGGAACTTGTAAAAGAATTATACGAAGCTATTTGAAAAAATAGATGACGTTGTGTTTGTACAACTTAAAAGTATTTTGAAATTAAAAAGGATGTTACAGTTGTACTTTTCTTACTTTGGTATTTGAGTTCTAAGGATAGAACTTTTGAAGTTGAAATTGTAACAATGTAGGTAACTATTTATCTTTATCTGATAATAAATTAAGTTTTAATGATTCGTTGTACAATCTATGAAGAGTTTGGTATTATTTTTAAATACGAAAATGTTATCTTTTGGTGTCATTTTTCCAGAGTGTTATCATAGATATAATGGTTTTATTGGACGTACCTCTTTGGCTGATCTTTCGACAAAGCGTTGGTTCCAGGTAGCTCAGGTGTTCCAAGCGTGGTTGAAAGCTGCAGTTCACGGTTCCAAGACTGTACGGATCGAACGGATCGCCGCACCTTGGATCGTATTCGCTGTTGCATTGGTAGCATATTATTGCTTCTCCTAGAAAATAAATTTAACATTAGACACTGGATAAAAGTAAAATATTCCGTAGTTTAAATTTGATTTAATCTAAATACGCGAAAGTAGCTTTAATTTCGAAAGAAAGAGTACGGCTTAAAAGGGATGGATAATTATATTATTACGATAAACAGAATTTGTTTTGTACGCATCACAAAACAGTGAAACACCCGTTTCGTTCTATTGATTACGATAGGGTAGGTCAGGACTTAGAAGAACTGCTGAATCCATATTATAAGCTCCTTGTTCACTATCCTTATCGCGTGCTGAAACTTATTCAAAACTGGGCCACTAATGTTCGGATTATACTCGCTGTCACATATGTATGCAATTACTGTATTAACATTTGTTTAAAGTTACAAAATATATATAAACATTTAAGACATTGTGAATAATTATTTTTTCTAAGTAGATCACGACTTGATTTGTTTTAAAATGACGAATAGTATCAATGAATTGGAAAAGCGATAATTTATGAATTAAATCGTTCAAAATAAATATTATTTCTATGTTTAGTGAGTTTTTTAATTTAATAATGTGTTTAATGTTTAATGTTTATTAATGGTTACAAATTGTAAAGTGATTTTGTTAAACGATTAATAGGAATTTAATTTTTTTCAGGATGAATCGTTTTATTCAAAATTTGGAAGTTCGTTTTACGCTCGGTTTGCAAAGTGCTGGTGATTGGTTACGGCCCTGCCGCGTTGTGACGTCACCAAGCAACCCCATTCACCCTCCCGAGTCTGGTTACAGCACCAGCTGATATCGAGCAGGAAGACCCCGACAGTGCGCGCGATGACCTACTGATACACACATAGGAAAATAGGTCTATTCACGAGAGCGCTAATTTCGCAAATTTTGGCATTGCCAACCTGACACAAACAATATATTCATTAGTTTCGATCTTTTAAATATTCATTCGGTCATTTTACAAAATTAGAACGTTATATTCGAGTAATGATTCAAAATAGAAGTTTAACGAAACCTTTTCATTCATCAATTATTTAAAAATTGTACTTTATCCGTTTAATGTTTCGGCATGGTTTATTTGCTATTTAGTAAAGTTAAGGATATACGTAAAAATGTTTTAATATTAAATAGAGATAAGATAAGATATATAGATAAGATATATAGAGATAAGGTTTTATATCCCCCATTAGCTTTTTCACTTTGATTACCCGAATTCACCTCGAGCGTAGGACGAAAATATAGATGAGACGGCTCGGTACCCTGACCTTGATTAAATTCTGCAGGGCATTTCACTAGCTACCTCGCGCTGCTCTGTAAGTTTTCAATGGAAAGATTTACAGCATTGTAATACAGATTTTCTTTCTTATTTGAGCTTTAATAATCGAGAATATTTTACAAAAGGATTATTTAATTTATCAACATGATTTATGACTATCTTCAAACATTTCTTTAAATTCCTTTAACGAGAAAAAGCAATACCTTTTTGTATAATTTGTTACAGCTACCAAGATTTATTCAAGAGTAAAATTAGTATAATGAACACGGTCAATTACACCATGGTCGCAAAGAAAACAAAGTTCCATGGCGGTTTGATTAAAGAGATAAAGTCAAAGTGTCATGGTATTGACAAGTTAGAGAAGCCTTTGTACTATTTCAACTAATCCATACAAAGTGTGAAAACATTGATCAGAAGTGTGTGTGCAGGAGGCTCTTCAACGACATTTGAAACCACGCGAGACGTTCGATCAGCAGTAAATAGGGCAGGGCAGCTGGGGTAGACGATAGGGGCAAGTCGCATGAGGAACCAACAAGCGCTGCGTGACATTGCAGGTCCTTATGTAATCGACAGGAAGTAAAACGAAAGGATCAGCCCAGATGTCCCTTGCTTGTCGACATATCCCTCGTAGCAAAAAATAGAACAAAACGTGGACAATCGTTCCTTTCTAATTCCAAGATTTAGCAATTTAACACATGACATTCTAAATATATTTTCTGCAAGAAGAATTTTTAAGTCAACAAAATGCATTTTTTGTTACATCTTTAAAAATAATTACGCAACTGTATTCCTAAATAATTTTTAATGCAAATACAACCGGGTACATCATTAGTGAGTATTTACTTATACGAACATTTGAAAGAAATGACGTTTAATTATTCTTATCCTGCTAATTATCAATCTTTGTTTCAGCGAAGTGTCTGATCCATTCGAAGAAATGAATATGTCGTAATGTATAGTTTACATAGACATGACACAACAATGCAAATTTTACAAAAAATTTGCCAATAAGGCAAGATTAACGTGAGGAACGTCCCCTTGGTCACGGTACCACGCGGTGCAGAGAGAATAGAATTCGAAGAAGAGTGTGAGAGAATGCACTGGGAGGGAGGGGAGAAAGTGGGTCGCTCGATAAACCCTCGCGTGGACCAGGTTCTATGAACCAAAATTCTAAATTTCAACAAATTGCTTCAACTAACAGATAGTGAACATCTTCCCTAAAAAAAGAAAATAGTCGAGTCTTTAGGAACCTTCTTTCTCGTCTTTTCTTTCATATTTGCTCTAAATTGTTATAATTAAACACGACCAGTAGCTTTAAGTTCGACCAGTTGCGGAATTGTTTCTTTAAGGTCACCATCTAACGATTGAAGCTAACTACACGCAACAACGCATTGCTTACGTCACTTTTCGAGTCCATCCTTTCAATATTGCACCAATTTAGCGTGTTTCTATGTCAATATTACTGCAATTTGTAAATATTTTTTGGCTATTCGATTAATCAATTTTTTGCAAAGATTAAAATGTCCACGATGAAGCGTTTTCATTCTTAAAATTCATATATCTTTCGTCGTTTCTACAATTATAAAAACAGTCATCATTTTACAAACGTTAAAAAATATTTATTAAATACTATAGAAATATAGCTACTTATGAAAAGTCGATACATTTCTGTCGCATTGCCGCAGCACTCTAAACTTTTACAAAAGTTGCTCTCTTTAACGAAATGACCTCCAAAATAGTTACTTTTTTTATTTCTAGATATGCACTTTATGACTTAGATCAGGACGTGTTTTGTTTCATTTTTCCTTTTTATCATAGAAACAACATGAAAGTGCAAAATTATGTTTTCTTGCGAAGATAATTAGTAATAGCATGTATCCTGAATGTTTCTAGTCGATTTCGATAAATTTTCCCGTGTTCGGAACACGAAGTTCTTGATAATTCATCAATCCTTTTCGACCGATAAGATTGTACTTCCTTCTTCCTGTGACCCATTTCCTTCTGCACGATTTACTTTTATAATGAGATTCAATTTAGAAATTGAGTACACTTGGTTCCGGGCAAGCACACCGAGGAAGTACTACAAGTGCTACTATTGTACGAGTTCCCTGACGAACATCTGGAACACCATAATCCTCTACAGGACAGGAATGTCCTCCACGCACACTATTTTATTACGTACTAATTGCCTTCATTTAGGTTAATCTTAAGCATCCATAGTCCATGACATAACCTATCGAAGTATCGATCTACAGTAGAAAAGTCGAAGCTTCAAAGTTCGGCAGTTCACATCGATACGATTGGAAGGAAGATAGTATTGAGTCGATAAAGAAGACGTGACTGAAAAGTTGCAAGGAGTGCGGCCGATGAAAACTCGATCGTACCTTTTATATAACCTGAAATCAATATCGTATCTGTTTCGGCGTCTTTTCTCATGGTTCGGATAACTTCAATTTTCAATTAGAACAATTCCTAGTCGTTCTTTAATGACTTTTCGTCTGAAGGACTTGTCATTGGCGTGAAAATAACGATACATTAAATCATATCCTCTTACTACGTGTACATTTGTTTCTTTGTCAATAATGCATCGTAACATATATGACACTTTTAATAACCGAACTTTTCTTTGTTTTAAAAATGCGTGTTTCATAGTGAGAAGTTTTGCTAGATCAACTTCTGGTTCTTATGAAGTTAAAACAGTTGATAATGCAGAAATCATGAAACATTACGGGACAAAAATTTGAATTTTTTACAAAAACAGGTTTATATGACTTATGATTAATAATTAATGGCTGAAATCAATGGGAATGTATAGTTTTCAAATATGCATGTTTGCGTGCGCTAGTATAAAGAAAAAGTCATGATAAGAAACAAAGAATTCTCATAAATCGATTAGTAATTTACCAGTTCGATCAGAAACTAGGTCGCTAAAGTAGGACGTGATTTATCACCCCGTACATTATCCTTTTGTAACAATTAAGCAAATACAATTTTACGTACAAAAGGATGTACGTATCGTGCATCGATTAATCGGTGAGAATCATTTGAAAATGTAATGAATATCAAGATGAAGGAAAAAAGAGAAAGGCGCGAAAAATCGCACTCACCGTGATGAATAGTCGACAGCAGTACCACGAGGACGAGGGTGACGATCGATGCGAGACGATTTGCAATCATGATCACGATCACCGGACCATGTGTTTCAGCTAAACACGTTGCAGTCAGTCACTTCGGACGTGTTGTCTCCACCCTCGCTGCATGGAAAATTCGCACGCGGCAGGTCCGATTAATTGGTTTTAATTTCTATAAGGGTAGACCCACCTCGAAAATCAAATAATGATAGAAAAATAATTCCAAGTCGAATGAAGAGAATTTAAACGATGGCAGTGTTCGATCGACAAATCTTGTCCGTGTCTCTCCGTTCTCACGTCCGAAATGACTGAACAAACGTGTACGAACCTTCTAGTTTTCTTGTATAGTGCACCGTACGTGATCGCGGACGCGTCGCGTCTGATGAGGATCAGACGAGTTTTCGTCGGCTATGCGGCAGATCTGCCCCCTCTGGTTTTTCCATGCGCTTTACGTCCACCCGCTGTTCACCACCGTACCCTACCAGTACTGGAGCCAATTTTCCTTATCAAGGTAATATCTTCTTCGTTATTGTTTTCTTTCTGTTGCTTTAATTGTATTTAAAAAAAATTATTATTGCGTTTCACAGTTTCACACATCGGAATAGCGATTTAAAATTTGATAAATAATATACAAATGTTCAACATTGAAATTTAATTGTAATTTTGCAAAACGAATAATTGTTGCTTTCTGTTTTGAATTTGTTAATAAAAGAAATTGTATGAAATTTTGAATTATTATTTTCATTTAATTCGAATAATTTATGTTATAATATTCTAGTTATTTTTATTAAACGGAATCTCTAAAATTATGTAACAACGGATTCCAGTATCAATGACTATATTTTTACTACGTAATTCACGTAAAATTATCCCGGAAGCTACATTCATTTTTAAGATACCGATGATAAAGTCAGTACGAATTTCTATCTGAATTACAAATTCTAATCGGATAAGTAGTAAAGAACACTCATAATCATTCGACGTACAGTAGTATATATTTAACATTGTCAGACATTGGAGATACTTACGAAACAAAATTATACTATCTATTTTGTTACCTAGGAGAAATATAGTTCACAATATGAACATTTATTATATGTATGAGAAACGTTTCAATGATTTTCAAAATCATAAAATCATTAAAAGTTTCAATTATTATTTCACCTACATATATATACGTAATGAATTCGAAGCACAAACTGCGCTATCTATCGGCAATGTCATCTACTCTCTTTATCATCTCCAGTCGGTATATGCGTAAATTTATATTTATAAACAATAATGTAATAAAGATCAACTAATACTTAATATGATTCTAAAAACATTATATTTATTCAAATGAAATAGATTTCCTTTCTTAACATTAGTGAGGTAAGTTGTTGAACTGTACACAGAAATATTTTCTATAATAAAAGTTTATTTAATAAGCGTACAAAGCTTTCTCTTGGTAGTGATTTTATTGTAAATATTCTATATATAAAATAAAACAATGATAATAATTTACAATAACGGTAAGTTTACTTGTTTGTTTTTATTTTCTAGGTTTATCCAAGTATTCAAATTAATTATTAAAAAACAAGGAAAGAATAAAAAACATTTTTAAAACTTACAGAATTTCCTTATGAAAAAAGGAGGAATGTCTGTCAACGCTAACGAATGATAAAATGGATAACACTTTTATACAACTTCGGGAAACTATTGCTAATGAACAACATATACAGTATTTAATACAGTAACATGTCTCTTCGGCATTCATAAATCAACTTGACTAAAAATTCGTATAGCACTATGATAGAGTACTTAAACAGGCACGTTCAGTATAAGTACTAGCTCTACTCCAGTCTCCTATTAATAAATGATACTTACTCATTATTAAAAACTATATTTCGTTCAACACAATCTATATTTATTTATGAATATATCGTATATATCTTTTTTTCCGTTTTTTACGAAACAGAACTACAAAATTTTTATTTAAGGCCAATTATTTTGTTCAGGAACTAGTGTGCCAGATTATCAAATAATACAGCTTCAGCATAAAACCGATAACTGTTAATATATGTATATATGTAAGTAATTATATATATCTTATATATATAAACAGAAGTTACCCCATTCTCAAAGGCATTATTTTATGGTATAATAATCGTTTGGCATGTTAACTTGTACAATTCAATTCTCGTGCTCATCAGGATGATCAGTTTTAATATGATGCGTGAATGTATATTGTGTAGTGAATCGCTTTTTACAGTAAGGACATTGATATGGCATAAGAGGATGTGCTGATCTCAAATGTGCAACAGCTAATTCCCGTAAAACAAATGGAGATTGACATACCCCGCATCGATACCTAAATAATTATAAATGTTACAAATATCAATATTTTATAAATATTTATAATTCATTTATTTTTAATATAAGTTTAAATCTTACCCGCCAGTTGTCCTGATTAGGGTTCGTTTAACAGGAGGTGGTGTACTTTCTTCATTTATTTCTATTTTCGGTTCAATGGGAGGAATTGAGTATTCCAATGAAGTTTCAGGAATTAATTTTGGCATAGCTTCTTCTTCTTCTTCTTCTTCCGATTCCTGCTTTAAATCTTGTTTCCGCACCTATACGAATAAGAGGGAGAAACAAATTTTTAAATATATCGAATAGTTGAAAATGAATAAAAATGATTAAATATCGGCTACTTACTGTTGTATGTGAACTTTCCATATGTACCCTCATATGAGAGTTTTTCGATTGAAAACTGCTAAAAGACGCATTGCACTTGGAACATTTATACCTTTTGCTGTTGCTCAATGATGCAGATTTTTGTGAAGTCTTTGAAGAAACTCCTTTTTTACCGAGGACAGCTTCTGCTGTGCATTGGTGCGTTAATAGAGATACTTCTTTGAAAAATATTTTATTGCACTTTGAACAATGATATGTTTTATCAACAATGTGCGTTTTCTGATGTGTTTTGTATACATTTTTGTCTACGAATGATTTGTTACATACTGTGCATATGTACACTGATGCAGATTCATTTCGTTTATGAGATACCTGTAATTATAATTAAAAAAACCGTTAAGAGGCTCACAAAAGAACATATTGCAAAATTAATAAATACATACCTCATGCCTAAATAATTGCCACTTTTCTTTAAAAGATTTTTTACATATATGACAAGTGAAATTTTTACAAGTGTAATTATCTGAATGTGTTTGTAAATGCGTTAACATTGTGGTGTGATCACTGAACCATTGTAAACATATACCACATCTTGCTACATTTTTAAATGCATTAGTATTTAATGGAACATTTCTTTTTGAAGGTGATTCTTCATGATTAGGAATATCTTCTCTTTCTATCATCTACAAGTTATATAACGTGATACTTTTACTTTTACATTTTTATTACCTTTCTTTAAAATAATATATGAATAAATAGATGTAATTCAACCTCTGAATATGTTCTAGTTCTTGCTACGCGAGTTCTGGCTTCTCTCGCCTCTTTAGCTTCCCTTTCAGCGTTTAGCGCTTCTTCTTGTTCAACGCTAGCCATCACAGGTGACATTGTTGGTTGCTGACTATGTTCACTCATTCTATGTGCTGCTAGACGTATAAAAAGTCCAAAAGATCTGCCGCATATATCACATTTGTGTCTTTTTGGTTCATGAGTACGCATGTGATTTGATAATGCACTTTGTTGTGTACAAATCTACAAAAAGAAAATAAGGTAGTGTAAGAAATATAATTTATAATAATATTCTTTTATAAAACTCATATAAAAATTGTTTACTTTTCCACAAGTAGGACATGTAAGTGATTTAGTGGCTTCTGTAAAATGTTCCTTCTTCACTTCTTTTGAAGGTTCCTCACTTTTGAGAATCTTTATTGATTGTTGATTTGTTAATTGTAGTGCTTTCGTCGGCGTGTAATTACTGACTTCGTGTAATTGAATATGACTTTGATAAGCTTCTGTACTTGGAAAAAATCTATGGGAAAACATATATATGATAAAAGATAAAAGAATTATAAAAAGTTAAAATTGTAATACCAAAAAATAACTGTGAATAAAATATGTATACAACCTATTGCACAAAGAGCACCATGTATTGGTCCCAATTTCATTTATTTGAGTTAAATGATCACGTAATCTGTGCTTCTTCAACATTTCCCAACTTACAAATTGTCTATCACATTGATCACAATCTAAAACACTTCTATCAAAGTCTAATGTTACTTTCAAATGGTTAGTAGCTTCATGTTTAGCCAAATCTTCTACTAATCCAAAGTAAGCAGAACACTTTCTGCAGTTGTACTTTCTTGGACAATGTAACTGCATATGTTTCATTAAACTTTCCCTTGTTCTGCAATAAATAATTACTGATTACAAAGCTATGGAAAAAATACACTGTATTTTGCAAAAACTTACTTGTAATAGCTATTGCAAGGGGCACACCACCATTTAGAAGATAGCTTTGTTTCTGAGTTCAAATCTTTTCTATCACTCATCGTTAAACTGCCCATTAGTACTTGTTCTAATATACTTGTCCTTCTTTCTTCTTCCTTTACTTGCCCTCCCTGTCTTAAGTCATTATTTTCTTCTTTTAACGAACTTGCATTATGTTCTACTATTATATCTGATTTATTACACGGCTCATCTTGTATACTGTTTTTATCTGGTGGCTCATATATATTAACATCTGCTTCTAATATTGGTTCAGTATTCATTTCTTTAATTTCTACTTCACATGGTAATTCAGGTAATGATTCAATGGAACTATTTTGATGCTCTTGACTAATATCTATTGGTATTGATGGACTTTCAACTGGCAGTGAAATTAGCAAAGGTACTAAAGGTGGCGGTGCTCTAGCTTTTTCTCTCCATAGTTGGGCCTAAAAATTACAATATTATTTATCCCAAAAAAAATATACAAACAATTACACAACATAAAATAATTTCAAAAATATTGACACCTGACAGGGATCAGGGGAGTTTTTCATTGCCTCTAAATAAATCTGAACAGACTCAACATTTTTATAAGTTAATAGCTTCAAGTGCATGCTTTTATAAACACTCAAACAGTATTCTCTAAATTCATAAACGTCATCTAGCCTTGCAGCACAGAACTGACATATTTGCTTTGGCAGTGGATCGGTTTTGTACACTAAGACTGGCAGGCAAGCACGTAACTTTTGTGCCACTTTACGCTGTACACCTTCGTTACCGAAAATTGACAGCATTTCATTCTTCTCTTCTGAGCACAATCTACAAGCATTCTCCCACTTGTTAGGCACAGCCATTGTAAACAATGTAATAACAAACTATTACTTTCTATGATGTTCCTGTAGTCTTCGCAATGAAAAGATTACGCGATGATAATCACACTGCGTGTTTATTTTCCGTAGTTACGTTCACGTCAGATACGTGATCGCAAAATACGATCAGCTTCACGAATTAGGTTAGCCAACAGCCCATACCGAACGTAGAAGTCCAGTTACAAAATTGTGATTAAACAATGCATGCATCTTTTTCTTAGTCACGTTACACGTGCCACCCGGATACTTCAACGGGTGATTTTCGTTTTGTAAATTTCAAATTTTTCTTTTATCATCCTACTTTCACCTTGTGCTGTTTCGTCCGTTCGGAACTAGCCTTTCAAGTATAACGATTCAGGAGAACCGGTTTCTGCACGTAACCGCTTATGTGCATGGATATTGCTTAATACCGTCGTCTATCATATGCACCTTCCAACTATCTCCGGTTCTGTGACATTTTTCTTCCCCCGTTCAACATCACCTTATGTAGTCACTGTGTTTTGATAACTGCTGCTCAAATAGCCATTCCTTGAAATTTTAAGCATTATCGCTGCACGTATTTAGTGGTTTTTTCAGTGATTCCTTTTATTCTACCTACATGTATTGTGGTGAATTTGATGCATTGTAGAATCTCAAATAGTTGTAACAAAATTGTAAATAAAAATAGTAAATCGTTGATTTTATGAATGTGTTCAATTTTAATGGCGTTGCGAGGATCAATGATCGTATACTAAGAATCATAGACAGGTAACGAAAAACGCGCTCGATTTAAATTTACAGTTATCATTTGTTCTTTTATGAATTTCATTTGAACGAAAATAACGTTATTCACTGAGAAAAATAAAGTGAAAAATTAATTAATAATATTTTGTTGAACATTAATTTATTGTATAAATTTACATATTTTAACATAAACATATATGAATATCAATTATTTGTATTTGCCAATATGTTTTACAATTTTTTGTTTTATGAGTTTTGGATTATTAAATTTTTAATTTATTTATTATCAAAAATATGAAATAAAAGGAAAAGCAAGAAACACAACAAATATATTTTTCCTTCTAAAAATGTACTACACAATAATTTAAAGAATTATTTAACTAATATTGTGTCTTAAAATATTTACATGTAATAAAGCCTAATGGATTGTTCCATCAAGTAACTGCAAATATTTCATGTAAAAGCAATATTATTAGATATCAATTTAATTATACAATTACTTAAATAAAAATTTTTGTTTAAAGAAATGCATTAAATCCTTACAAAATATACTTCAATTTTCATTCAATATATTAATTTTTTAATATTAAAATAATTATATTAATAGATGTAAATATTACGCAATTTAAAGTATGAATATTTTTACTTACACAATTACAATGAAATCTTCAATTGAAAAATTATTTTGTTCATTCTTATACATTGTATAAATAACGAATGAATATTATTTTAGATATTAGATATTCACATCATGTATACATATTAAATAACTAAATAACATGTAAATACCTTTTAAAGGGAAATAACAAATGCCGCTGCATCGCACGACGAATGATTATAAAATTTCGTAATTCTCTCTTGTGTAGATGCATTTTTGCTTGTTACTTAATTTTTTAATCATTAAATTAATTAATAGCGTATAATATTTCGTGTATGTTTATTTACTTAATTTATCTCGCATCTAAATAGAAGTAAAATAGCGTAAGAAGGCGGTGGTAATGCGACAGCAATTATATAGCAAATATATATGTATATACACATGCATACATGATAAAATCAAAATGGCAACAGACAAATATTTCATAAATTAATTGTGTTTCACAAATTGTTTAAGAACTTACATGTTTTTGAAATTTTTACATGTTTAAATATAGAAAAATAATTTTACAGCATGTTTCCTTGTTGACTTCTTTTTAATTACATATGAATAGATGAATCACATGTGTGAAGATTATAATTTTAATTGGATTGCTAAAATAAATTTCTTCAAACTTAGTGGCATATTTAATATCTGAAATATTATTTGATAGTTTTTCCAATAATNGTTCTTTTTCTTGAATGTTTCCTTGTTGACTTCTTTTTAATTACATATGAAATGATAATTAACATTTTCAAATATAGTATTATTTCCCAATCTTTGCACTTTAAAAGTCACTGTACCTTACTTACATGCATTTATTTAGTACATAAATTATAAAAAATAATGGAAATTGGAGAATTTATTAATATAAATAAATCAATAATATGATGTGTTTAAACACATCTACAATTGACTACATAAAATTTAATTTTATACTATTTCGCAGTTTTCATAAATTGTTGTGTAAATTTAAAGAAAATACGAATTTCACTTATTTGTATATATTTTATCACTGAAATTTCTACTATCCTTGAAAATTTCATTCATATTAGAATAGAAGGATATATGTGACAAACAAAGAACAAGCAACTTTGAAACAGTTGAAAAAATAACGTTTGAATAAAATGTTATGTTACACTGTACATATTTTTCTACAGATATTAATATTCAGCTAGGCACCAGCCTGGCATACTGTATTGTTTGATAACTATTCACAACCGAATGAGGAGACAAGTTAGAAGCTTAGCTAATAAAAATCAAATATTCATTCGAATATCGCTATATAATACATTTTCTACATTACTTAATTCATGATGTACAAGTTTAATGATAGAACTGTATAGAATTGAATCAATGGAGTTGAATTACTCTTTTCAATAGAATTAGGTTCTCGTAGTTTATCGTATGTGGATTAACGTTCATTTTAGTGCATTAAAAAGATATCAAAGAATAAAGATGTTTAGATGCCTCTTTCATCTTTCCCCTTTTAAAAAAGTGTCTTGCTACATTGTTTCAATGTGTATGTTCCTACTACCTTGCAGCTGGCATCTTTTCAAGAAAATCTTGCTCGATCACTGTCTCCAATTGTGTAATATTCAACGGTGCTTGTGTGTCGCTCGATCTGCGGCTCAATGTTGTAAAAAAATAATGCAGATCTTGCAATGAACGAATATTATTCGACGTTAGAAGAAGTTCACCGGGTATCGCTTTTAAGGCGTTTGTTTCTTGTTTATACTAGAACAAAACAAATATTAGGTAATATAAAATTCAGATAAAAACACTTATACAGTAATCCATTTTGTTATTTATAAATACAAAATAATTCTATTTTCTTAATTCATTTTTTTTGGTTTATAAAAATGAACAGAAAAGCCTTCAATTATACTTTGGAATCAAATTTCATTAAATGTCGTCTGTAAAATTTTTAAACAAATTCTCATAATATAAATGTAGTTTATATTACACTGTGAAACGTAATTTAAACACTAAACTATTGATATGGAAAGTGATTGGCATAGATACAAGAATAAAGTACACATATATCATTTGTATGTTACCAAAATAAGTATTTCATCAGAACTGATGAAAACAGTCCAAAGCAGTATATGTGTTCTATTTAGACAAACTAAGATATTATTAAAATATTGAGATTAAAGAAATAATAAAACAACAAAAAATCGACCATAATTAAAAGCAGTTCCACGAATGATTATGTAAAACAATCTTCTTTTTAATATAAGTTAGAAAAATATAAAACATTAGAAATTTTAAGTGAATGTACAATATTTTCTTTAGTAATAGTTAAATGAGAATTATAAGTAGAAGAAATATGTGAGTGAAGTTACATACAGTGTTAATTGAGTACATTTGTATTAAAAGACTGTACAGTTTACTGTCAATCAGTTTCAAAGTGGCCATGGCAGTGACTGGACTAAGAACAATTACTTATTTCATTTTTTGTCTCGTAGTAGTGATAAATGCCCGTAAGTGTTATACACAATCACGTAAGTGTTTTTTAAATGCTTGAAATTTATAGATA
>NIJG01000027.1:1121237-1134272 GCA_002201625.1 Euglossa dilemma | reverse complement strand
GATATAAAAAATGTTCTAATTTATTATTTATTTTGAATTACATAAATAAACACCATGATTAATTATAGAAAAATAAATTTATAATTAATGGTTCATTATAATTTCTCCTCTTTCAATAGACTTCATTTAAGTTAATTGGCTGTAATTAATAGAAATTAAATGATATAAATCATACAGTAAGCTTACTTATAATACATTATAATTGATCTGTATTTTGTAGAATATACGGATGATTCTGATTACAAAGATTTAGAATTTTATGAAGATATACCTGTTAATTATATTGAAAATTTCGATAAAGACCATCTGGATATGGTTCAGGATGATTTCTATATTTTGAGTAACTTCGAAGATGCAAACGTACAAAATAACGTTTACTCGCATAAAAATGATCTTCAAATTCCATTTGAAAATAATGATGATTCTCTCAAAAAAAAATCATCAGTTCCACAATTAGAATGGTATAAACCTGACAAGGTGTATCGGTACACGAAACATCGAATTCCTGGATACGATTATGAAGAACTTGACTATATGATCACTAAACATTTTCAACAATGTGATGAAAGATCTGTTTGGACTCATTGTCTTTGTCAATTCACATGTTCAGAACCAGATATGGTAGATTGTTATACACCATGCAAAAGTGGATGTGAATGTAAGGAAGAATATGTATTTGATGAAAAAACGCAACAATGCCTGTTACCAGAACAATGTTTTCCAAAAGAAGACAATTTTTATATCACATAACTTGTATAAGTTAACACAGATTAAAAGTGCAATCCTTTTATTGTACTTTCGACACTGATGACGCTTTGTAACACAACAGGATACTAAATTTATATTAATTTGAATAAAATAATGGAAAGATTTGTAAAACCGAATATAAAATGTTTTTTTAAACATACCTTGCTATCCATCAATTTTGCTATTCTTGTAATGTGTGGTACAAAATCAGAAGATAAATTATTGTTATCCATGGAACCTGCTGCTGAATCCCCTACAAATGCCCATCTATACCTATAAAAATTCTCAATTTCATCTAATTTCCTTTATGAGAATTATTCATCCTACATATTGTTTGAATTTTTACTTACATTTGAAATTGAGGAAGTCTGTGTGCAGGTAAAAGCAATGCTAGATCTAATAATTTAGCAGCTGCAAGTTGTAATTGCAACCAATGAGGATGGCCATGTGCCTGTAGTCCATTGCTAGCATTTACAGCCCAAGATGAATCCAAAGCTGAGAGTAGTTTTATATGTGAACTATGCAGAAATAGAAAATATAGTATCTTTACAAAAAGATAATTTAGTTAAAATATTTTACAATCTATATTTTTATTGGTTCTAGCATATTGCAATCAAAAGCAGAAAAACAAAACAAACACAAATCCCATGAATTATCCATTTTGTAACTACTATCTCCCAATGCTACAAAATTTTTCTTGAAGAAATGTAATATTATTCTATAATGAATTCATAAAATTTAATAATATTACATTTTTCCGTTCGGAACGCAGTATCTAAAAATTAAATACTTTCGAAAATTTACATTTCATTTTGTATACGTTAATATGCAAGAAGCATTCAAAATTACCTGCCATGTCGACTGATGTCCCAACACCAATCAATTTACGGAGGCATCATAAATTCCACCAAATCACGGATACCGAAACAAAGTCAAAAACAATATGACATTAGAGGCATTATTAATGTTAGTAAGGAGAAGATACAAACAGTTCAATTAGGACACAGTATTAAATACACTTAATGAAAAATTGTCAAGCTATATAAATACTACATTGAATTCAAAATCGTATTTTAATTCACTTTTAGAAAGAAAACAATATGATTTCAATATCGAATAAATAATAACTATTAACATCTGTATTGATATAAAGAATCCTAAAAAAAATATTATAAATTGTTTTTTTCATAATTCTCAAACAAAGACCAATGAAATATCATGCATTTAAAGCACCAAAATCCCCAAAGCAGAATAATTCCAATAATTAAAGGCACGAAATATATCTTTACCTGAATTCCTCGCTATCTGTGTTTAGTTCTTGTTCAATGTACAAGAAGACTTGAACAAGTTCACTAACTATTACCGGCCATAAGGAAGTTGCATGTTGCGGAGACATTCTAAGAAGCAACACCCGAAAACAAAGAAAAACTTGAGCTTGAATAGATGGAATCACTTGTGGTAGTCTCAAACTATCTGCCAGTCGTTCTAAATAAAATAAAATTAATATAATTTATTTATATAAATACATATTTATAGTAATATCAAAAAACAATATTGTATAAAAATTACGTTTTTACGGCGTTTACTAGTATTCTAAAGATAATGTACCTTGGATTTCAGGCATGTATTTATGATATTGATCCATTTCGCTGCAAAGTATTACGTACGCTAATCTTTTTAATAGCTGCGCTTTCTGCTCATATTCTTGCTCCTTTGAAGAAAATATACTAATACTGCTACTCTGAGCCATAGAAACGCGATCTATAATAAAATAAATGTATTATAAATAAATTCATTTATAATTCATTTGCCTGTTATTCTATACAAAAGGATAACTACTCATTAAATCTCGAAATGTTGTATTGTCATGTGTCATTAAATTATCTATAATAGTCCTCCAATACGGTAAACACGCTGGTGTCATTTGGAAGAAGGCGGAATCTAATAAAAGATCCAACACGTCTTTGCGCCATGCTTTTCTTGTATATTGATAGCCTGATAAGGAACTCAGTAATTGGGAACAAGCTGTAAACGAAGCAATATTCTTTGTCCTAAAAGTTTAGTAATTAGTAAAATACAGTACTAAGACAAGATTAATTAAGTTAGATAAGACGGGATCTTACGAGTGATTTTTAAGATATGGCGTAACATTATACATGAGATTAGTTAATAGCGTCACTACACGTTCTTTTTCTTGAGAACCGTAACTAACGTCCAATAAAGGTGCTACTATTTCTGCTAGTACTGCCTGAGCTTGAATACTATATGCTGCATTAGGCGGTGTACCGGGTGTTACTGTAAAAACAATTGTTGTCAACTGATATGTCAGATCAGCATTATAATGCTAAGGCATATTGCTTTAATAATGGAATATAAAATAAAATTTATCTAAAACAAAAGCACATTACGCACCAGCACCAGTTTTGCCTTCTTTACCTTCCGAGGATCCTTCAGCAACCTCAAACGCATCTTCCCTTACCGCTAAGTTTCTTCTTAGCCAGGTTGTTTGCTCTAGACATGCCCCAGCTATTTGTGAACATGATTCAACCAACTAAAACATTTTTAAATCGAATATAACTCCTACTTCATAGGAATAAAAGTGTACCAATTAAAAGGAAACATAAAAAGAAAGTACCTTTGCCGACACATCTTGTAGATCTCTAATATCTTTTTTCTCTTGCATAGGAGGACATTTTTGTACATATTCGTTTAAGATTGCCAATAAAAGAAATTGTGCAGGCGCCGTTAGAGATAGGCCGTCTTTGAGTAAACCAAGCAAAGATGCCCAAGATTCAATAAGAGACTGAGATGTGTTACTTTGCATGTATACATAAAGTAACTCCAATACAGAAACTTCTAATGAAAAATCTTGCTTCACACCGTGAATCGAAGGGGGATTCTTCACGACTTGATGGACAGTTTGAACCAAAGTATCGATAGGCATTACACGAATCGCGCTTACTAAATCGACCATAACTTGTTGATTTGAACAAGCTTCTGGAAGCACCTAATTAAATAAAAAAACATACATAATACGTGTATATTTAAGTTCTTAAAAACTTGATAATATAGTTACCTTTTTGGAATTACCAGAAGGTTGTCGTCTCTCGTGCCAAGCAACAGCGATGGCTGCCAGAAAATTTACACCATGATGAAAAGATATTGGAGATAAAAGCTCTAAAAGTTGATGCTTGACTATTCTTGGACTACCTACTACACAACTGGCCTGATCACTAAATTTTAATTAAAAAAATTTATTAGTATAATATAAATTTTCTATTACTAAGAAAAAAAAAAAAAATAAAAAAAAAAATTGAAAATAAGACAAACTTGTCCTTAGTTGCTAACACTGCTTGCCAAAGAGTTGAAAGAGATGCGATTATTCTTGGTAGGTGACTTAAAGCAGTTCTTCGAGCATGTTGTTGCAACTCAGTGGCGACATTTTTATCTTTTGCCATAGCAAGATCCTATGAAAAGAAAAAAGGAAGGAAAAAAACTTATGAAGAAAGTCAAAATATAAATATTCTTTGATTCAACTATTTAAAAAACACATATAACATAATAAACTTACTGGTGAAAGTGGACTCGGCATAAATACGTGAATAAGATTATTGAATATCTGGCCTGGATTTGCTCCAGGGATTCCAGTCTGAATCGTGCCACTTAGAGGTTGATTAAATGAAAAACCGATTTGCTGTGATGTGTCCAGTAAACAATAGTGAAGTAAAAATGTTAAAGCTTCTAGGTGTGTGACTGTATAATCTGCAGGAAGACAACACTCGACTGTGCTTATATCCTGTAATTTCGTCGCCGTTGTTGTTTCTTCATTAATGTAATATGATGCTAAATGTTCAATGTTGCAACACAGTTGATGAATAACTGTTGTAACTATGGACGTTAACGAGGATCCCATGAACGGAAGACTCGATGTAACGAGAGTTGTCCAGTGTTGATGTAAATGTCTCATGTGATCCTTTAAAAATAATTTAATTTTTAATTAAAAATTACATTAATTTAAACCTATTAAATTAATTAATTCATTTAATTGCAAAGTGATGGCATTTGGTAAAATAATTAGATTAAAAATTAGCATTTACCAATTGTAAAGCACTAAGTATGCTAGCAGGGAACATTGGTTGTTGTGGAATAGGTGCACCAGGTATATACTTTAAGCTATTTCCCATAATGTTAGGAACAGTCTTTGTTGGAGTAGTTTGTGTAGGTGGTGGTGGTGTAGTTGGTGGACATATTTCTTCACCTTTTTGACTACCACATTGATGTTCCAACATGATTAAAGCTAATAATAGTCTTGAATAACAAAAATATCCATTAATGCCTCATGAAATGTACAATACTATATTGCTTTATTTTATAGATATTCACCTTAATAGTTGTATTTGGAAAGCCTCTGTATGATCACTTGCTCTGTATTTACATTTACTCATATCATTCTCTGTGATTGGATCATTAAACAAAATGATTTCTTCTGTAAATGTAAATACTTCCTCATTTTCTTTATGAGCATTTTTCATATTCATAACACTAGATACAAGACAATGTAATGCGACCTTCTGTACTTTACACTTAGTAAGTAGATCGATTATATAACAACTAAAACCTTTCCCTGAATCACGAACAATAGGAATTAATTCAGAGAATATAAGCGTTAATAGTTCTGCGCTTGCAAGTTGGACCTAATCATAAAAAATGTTGTATGAATATTGACATAAATATAAATCAAATATTACAAATATAATTACCTGCCGATTTCCCGAAATTTCTTCGTGTGTAAGTCTCATCTGTCCTAAATTAGGATAGTAACTTCTAGCAAAATAAAGGCACACACTAATCAAAACCTCTAAATACATGCTACTTCTGTAAGCTGCTATAAACTCTGTATTTGCTATGTCTCCATGAAAATTTCTTCCAAATACACTCTTCCGGTGTCTAGCTAGTAAGTTCAACAACGTTGTATTTTTTGTTGTACTAGTTACACTAGTCGTTGCAGCGCAACATAAAAACATTCTAGTGTTAGTCAACAGTTCGTTACGGAGTGTACGCAATGCGTAAAGCGTTCTAGTTGAATCGTAGACTCCGCAGTAAAGTAACATATGCGAATGAAGATTGTGTACACCGATTCCGAAATTGCGACCCGTTTTTGAGTTTTGATACGTAGTTTCGTCGGTCTGTAAGTAAATTTATTGATTAGTAAATTAATTGACAAAAATCAAATTAATATAATATGAAAATATCTCACTTACACTTTTGGATGATTCAAGACCGTCGTAAGCTTGCATTATTTTATCAAGTACCTCATTTAAGATTTCTTCAACTATACTATTCCCACTAGAGTTACTGAAGTATTCTTCAGCAGTTGTACTAACATCCAGTTCTCCTTCTTCATCATCCATTGTCCAGCTAGGTACTTCGACGCTTGCTTCAAAACTTCCAACATCGTGAGCATCATAATTCGTCACGAATTCGTTTGTACTATGATATTTACCCTTAATGATAGTCCCTGCTACTTCTCTAGAACTACCTGGCATTATAATTGATTCCTTCTTTTGCTTTGATTGTTTATTAGAGATTTCAGGACTGCTAGAATCAAAGCTATTAGTAATAGAATCCAAGGATGAGCCAACTTCTCCATTCAATTTCTTAAACCCATTCTTTTCTTTTGTTTTTAAGCTGGAATTCGCTGAGTCGTAAAGGCTTTCATCTAAGCTAGCAGTTGAACCTTTATCAAAATCAATTTTTTTGAATCTTGTGGCATTTTTTAACAACTCTGTTGTTAAGTTTGTCTTCTTTGCATTAGATAACAAGTCATCTTCCGTCAGGGAATCATTCGAATTCTCGTTGCAATTGAGCGACAAAGGATTTACAAAAACGGAGATTTTTCTGTTACCAGATATACTAGGAGGTACTTCAAGTTCTTTCATGAATTGATTTTTTTCAGTCACATACTGATTACAATTATCACCGGCAGCCAACGTTGTCACAGCGAATATCCTTTTCACTTTTACAGGATTTATTGCTTTTTTCTTTTTTTTGCCTTTTCGCCATTTCTTATCTTCATCCACACTATCACTAACGTGATATATGACGTTTCCATCTACGGAACTGATAGCATAAATTTTTGCTGCACCTTCTGTATCATCTTGTATTTCAGACTTTTCTTCTATGGGATCATTTTTTGTTAGAACAGTGTTGCTATGTTGTATACTAACATGAAGTACACTCATACGGCAGGTAGATGGATCTAAGAGTATTATTAACAATGGATCCACTATCCGTGAAATATCACCCCGCATTAGAGAGTGTAAAAGCCACGATTGAGCGTGAAGCTTTAGAGGAGAGTTATCTGCGAGTTGTAGATTATCCAGTATTTTTAACAATGACCTGCAGAATAACTTATATTAATAAGTATCACAAAGAGTTATTACAAAATGTATTAAAAATTTATATCGCGTACTGATCGAACGATTTCATACAGCCTCGCAATCTAGGATTTGTTTCGATTTCTCGTCCTAGGTGCCATAATGTGGCAAATCTATTAAATGCCTCTATTCTTTTTTCTATATTTTCCGATGTGAGTGCTACTCCTATTACATCTTCCACAGCATCACAGGAGTTGTAGAGTGCATGATGTAACTCGTGCAATAGTTCAACACATCGCATTCTATATTTATGAGCAGGTAATTCACCAAGATGATGCCATAGGGAATGCGCCAGTACCTTCAAAAAATATACTTGTTTTAGATCTCAAATATTTATCTTAGATTTATAGAGAGATCTTTAACAAAGATATTTAACAAATAAATACATAAATACCTGAAATACATTAGTGTATTGCATTAAGTAAGTTATATGCCATTGTTTCAATAATGGCACCATAATTACAGCTGTAACTCCCTCCCCACTTTTTGGGTGTATCTCAATGTCATTATGAGCTTTTAATAATGTTACTAAATCCAACAATGTAGCAATACTAGTTAATTGAAGAGCAGGTTGCTTTCCCAACCAGCAAGTACAAACTACTAAAACTTTCAGCCATTCTGGAAGAACGACATTTCCCTTTGGTTCTTCTTCTACATACAGACCATCGCCCGGAAGAAAGTATTTAGGAAATGTAGATAACTCGACAAATAAACTTGAGGCAATCTTCACAGCTTCATCCCATTCTGCTTGTGAAATAGAATCAATGTGCAAATGGAGAATATCCAACTGCTTAGTATCTTCTGTGACAGAAATGTCTTGGCTAAAAAAGCCAGAATCTTCCATATTTAATCTAGAATTTAATAAAAGTTCTAAATATCGCATTCTTTCATCAAAACTTTCCCTTGGACACGGTATCAGCAAATTATCAAACATGTTCTGAACCGTTCTTTGCTTACTCAATACTCTATTACTAACTAATTTCACATAAAATGTTTCATACTGTCTTAGGCATTTTTCTAGCATAGAATGTTGTGCTTGAAACGCAGGAGACGGTCCTCTACCCAAAGATCCCGTGGATCCCATGGGGCTATTTTTACTTGACTGTTTCAATGTAGTCAACTGATCCTTAGATGGAGAATTAATAGTATTTATTTCTATGTATCCAGTTTTTATATCGTCCATGCTTTTATTTCGAGGTAAACCTTTAGATTCATGGTTTACTACTGCTGAAATACTAGTACTTGGTTCTGGTAAAGACTCGCTTAATTTTGAGGTACTTTTGCTGGATTTCTTTTTCGACTTTTTGTCAGATCGTTTAGTGGCACCTCCCGAGTTTGCTCTTCTTCTAGGACTGGGACTTTTCTCAGAAAACGAACCACTAGTTGTGTCCGGTTTATTTAATTTACTATCTGATTGACTTTTTTCCAAAGGAATCGCAGTTAAGGAATTATCGTTGATTGTTGTAGTAGTAATCGTGTTTGTATCTAATTTCGTTTCCAGTTCATTCTTGTCTGTATGATTAGAAACTACCGTTGGTTGTACTTTCGTTAAAATTTTCACACACAATCGAAGACTTCTTGAAATCTCCATAGGAGACAAAAGATCAATGTGGTACAAAAGTTTACTAATGATCTCAAAGAACAAGCCGGGCAAATGTTCGGAAGGAGTGTCTATAAATGCATCCAATGACACCGTTTCGAGCAGGAATTCAGTCAGTATACATACTTCTATGAAATTTGGTATTCCACTACCTACAGACCTCACGACAATATCTTCCATTTCTTGCTTACTTTCTGCTCTGGCTTGACAAGCCTTATCAAACAAATGACCACAATGTATCCAAACATAAGATGGTTCCAATGTTGAAAATAACAAGTTTGCTGATTTTACTACTTCGTTTGTTTTTGGTACTCTATTTGATTGCCCACAGGCATTATAAAAAGTCCTGTAATTAAAAAATTAGTTTTATGTTACTGATAATTATCTTTTTGTATTAATTTTGAATGTAGTGTTTTACCTAAAAACTTCAAATAAAATATCATCCAAAATTACTGGACCAATATCTGCCTTTTCTAATAAAGAAACCAATATTCTGTATGGTTTTAAATCTTGTGGACTTTCCTCACAAACAGTTTTCAATAACGACTTTATTGCTTCAATTAACATTTCCTTTGAGTACATATCAAAATAAGTTGGTGTATTTTCCGTGCTTTCTGAAACTGTAGTATCTACTTTTCTCTTTAAAATAGATGTGCTTACTTCAGTACCCAAAAGCCAAGCAAATAATCGCCTGTGAAATACATATAAATCACGTTTATAGAATATTCAATTTTTTATTTTTTATTTTTTCATTTTACCTATTCAAACTCATGTCTCTTCTTAATATGGTAACAAGAGCAGCGGTGACTAGCGATACCATATGTTCACGTGTTAATTGACTATTATGTACAGGAAAACCGACTAACAGTAAATCCAAAGCACTTCTTTGTACTAACACAGAATTGTCTTGTACCCCAGCACAAAGAGCAGTAACCTAATTCATAAATTTAGCAATTGATGATTAAAATAAAAACGATATTTTTAATATAATAATTTTTATATTATACCATAATATTAGCATCTGTGCCCATGATGTATTTTTGTTCTTCCATTGGCAGTTTCTTGTTGAAATGTGCTAATACAAAAGATATAGCAGGTAATCGAATTCCAGAATTTGAAGCTAAACAATCCCATAGACAAGCATAGAAATGTTCTGGACCTACTCCTTCACACACTTTCTCAAGTAAGGAATTTGTTCTAGAAAACAAAATTTATAATGTTTAACAAATATTTCAGGTTCTATTTTATGATTCAAATTTTATTTTAATTGTAATTTTATTAGTAATACCTGTCAAAATGGTCAGAACCATCTTCTAAACCAAGTAAAACACCACTTAAGAATCCACTCAAACCAGGCCTTAATCTCTCTCCAAGAGGTACAAAATGAGTTTCATATACGGTCAACAAAGATGGTCTTACATTCATAGCAGCATGACCCAACAATGGAAATAAACCTACATTCAAAATTTTAATAAATGAACACACATACACTACATAATTCATCTATAAAAATTATTTTGTCTTATAATAGTAATTGATCTTACCAGCACTATATATGAATAATTCATGACTCAGTCTATTAGTGCCCATACACTTGAAAATAATGTCATAGGTTTCTAGAGCTTTTAAATGAACACCCGATGGCAAAGCTGGATGCATACATTGTGCTAATCTTTTAGATATTTTAATTCTCCTAGGAATAACTGGAAATTTCATATGACTTAACAGAACTTTGTTTAATTTTCCAAGTGCAGAAATTAGGTCTGCCCATTCGCTAGTATATTCAAAGCTCTTCAATGCTTTATCAACAGCAGACACATAACTATATAAAATATGTTTTTTAATTCATATCGAAAATAAAATTTTAAATAATCAAAATAATAATTATAATAATTAAAAGTTGTTATTTCATTCATTATATAAATTTGTATTATACAATAGCATTTAAATAGAAAACATTACTTACACTCTATATTTAGAGTCTTTCATGAGTTCAAATTCTTCCAAGGCTATAGAACCCATTATTGTAGTATTCTATTATAATTTACAATAAAAATAGATGACTACTTGTCACACTTTATCCTTCTTACATTATCCCAGTACTGATTGGTATCACAAGTGATTTATAAAAAGAAACTAAGGAATGCTCTTATCACATAGGACATAGTGTTTAGATAAGAGCGTATTCTTATGTCTGAAAGAGAAATTTAATAACCTCTTATAAATATATTGATCGCAATCTATTGGTCCCGCGTTTTCTTATGGTGTATAACAAATTTTCTTCATCTTTCACAGTTGTGTTTTCACGGATAAAAATAAATCATAACGTTCGGATATCCAGTAGTTCAACGATTTTGCGGTGTTAAAGACCGTTTGCTTTATCTGTATTATCAGAAGCAAACGTATTAATTATACCATATGATCGACAAATGTTTGTTTAGATGAAAAAAAATATAAGACAATATGTCCTTATTATTTCGAGAAAAAATTTGTTTACAATCAGGATAATCGCAAAAAATTATAAAAGAGATTATAATCAGAACAACGCAACGTTTTTTTTTTTTTTGTGTTTATACGCTTACGGTTACCCGTATCGATGATTCTATTCGTTCTATATACGAATCGCTTACAAATATTTCTAGGATATACTTATGAATGTTTCACAAAGACTCTTCATGGATACTATTTAATATAAACACGAATAAAATAAATTTCAAAAATCAACCATTATTATCCATCATTTCAAATAAGTTGGACAGCTCACCTTCTAATGTTGACATTTCGAATTTGCATATGTTGTTAAGGATGAAGATGAGAAGCATCGAATAACGGCGCGCATTTCTCGATCATGAGTGCGATCATCGAGAAATAATATTAAAGAAAACGACGTTAATCGTGGAATTGCACGATAACCCTAAAAACAGATCACCGTAGTTACTGCTTTTTCGAAACGCTACCGTTAAACAAGTTCTCTCATCATTTCGTACACGTATGACACGGACCATCTGAAGTTAGTTGCAATCGACAAAGCATAGATTTCAAGCTACGTCATGATGTAATTTGTATTGTTTCGTTGGTACGACTACATGCGCAAATAAAAATATAACGACGTAATTTAAAAATGGAATTATGTTTGTTACTTTCTAACTGATACTATCATAAATATAAATCTAGTTTTCATAATAATTTTCAAGAATTTTTATGTGGTTGGTCACTTGTACATCTATCAACATATTTTTATCTATTTTATTCTGCGTAACTTCACTTACTATATAAATCTATATCCTTTTAATTTCAATAAAATATTTTGTTTAAATAGTTATAAAGTGACTTATACTACATTTTTTTCACTAAAGTATTTTAAGTTAAGAAATTATGACTTATAAATTTGTGATGTAAATATTCATTTATGCTTACCAATTTATCTCGATAGATATTTAATTACTGTCCAATATGTTCAAGGTGTGAAAAATTCGATTTGTAAAAACCTCAAACAATCAATAAATATAGAAACGATTGTATAAAGGAACGGATATCCTATCCTACGGTTTTAGCCTGTCCTTATCTTTTTCAGTCCAGTTTTATCTGCTTGTACACAAGGGAAAGTTTGTTTGATTATAGACATGTTATCGACGCACGGAGTGCGAAGAATTATATACATGTATCAAAAAAATATTCATATATCCTTTCCTTTGTTCTCTATGTATAACAGCCATTTCCGATTAAGATTCCATACAAATATTTTAGCAACAGTTAAATGTTATTAGTTATACTCATAATTTATCATCACAAAATATTTGTTTGTTTTTATATAAGATTTCAACAAATTTTTTAATTACACAATGTTTATTTTGTATTGCTACAAATTCAATTGATACATTTTTAATTTTTTATCAGTATGATTTAGAAAATAATCATACAGATGAATTAATACTTGTGGTGGTTAATTATTAAATATTGATATAGTTAACCATTAAAAAATAGCCCGATTTGTTGATAAAAAGTGTTTCTAAATGGTATTACTTGATTATTTACATGGAATGTCTCTAAACATTATAAACATTTTAACAAGAAAAACATTTTAAATGAACGCTTATTTAATGAAACATCATTAAACAATTCTCAATTATTTTGAAATAATAATTTAAATGCATTAGATATCATCAGATGTATCAATCATTAATAAACAAAACAAAATATAATTTCACACTTCTGAAATAAAATATCTCACAAGATATGTTTTTTTTTTTT
>NIJG01000027.1:1016504-1118128 GCA_002201625.1 Euglossa dilemma | reverse complement strand
GTTTTTATAAGATTTTATATGAACGATTACTTCCGAAAATAATTTAATGAAAATAAAAACAGTTCTCCATTTTATTTGTCTTGTCAATGATTTTCTCTATTTAAATTTCGTAAGTGTATTTTTCAAGGACCTATGTAAATTTGAATCAGTATGGAACCTGTTACTTAAGATCGTAGTACATCATGCTTAAATTATACATTCGTACGTAAATTAAAATTATAAATTTTTTTACAATTTTAACCACCTTTTTTGTAATTTTGATAACTTTTTAATCGACATAACACTAAAAATTGATTACTACATAGTATAATTAGGTTGAAAATATTTTAGAAAATTCAGTGCTTAAAAATATTAATAATTTTTAAGAACTAGATATTTAAAACCATTTAAAAAGATTAAATTTGACAAAAAGTACTAATAAAATTTATCTTATATTAATTACTACAACAATGTACAATTAAAGAGAAGATTTATAGACTTTAATTATCACAAATTTTATAATAATTGAAAGATATGGCACAAGAGAACATTTAATTTCTATGATAATCACTATAAAGCTAAATAAGTAAAAACCATTTCTTTATGTTAATATTTTATGATAATGCATTATTATTCTAACTATTTATAAAAATAATATGGATAATTACTTGGATCTCTGGGATTAGGGTAAGGATTTCTGGGAATATTAGGTAAGTCTTCTGGCAGTGGAACAATTGGAATGTCCATGGATTCAACCACCTCAGTGTTGTCTGGCTTCTGACAAGCTAAAGCTCCACAACGATTCTTACAGCATTTCATTGTTCCTCTACAATCACTGTCAACACTACAGGTTGGTGAGCATACCCATCTTCCTTTTGGTATAGCTGGACAGGAACCTGGTTTTTCTAAATATACAGATTAAAAAGATTTGAACTAGAACTAAAACTAAAACAAAAACTGACTTTTTAAAATCATTAAAGGAATTAGAATAAACTTATATTATCTGTACCAACTAATAAGTATGGGATTTTAATAGTGATTATCTTGCAGCTGTTATTATACCTATAGATACTGTTTGTCGCATAGTCACTGGTTTTGTACAAACAAAGCCCCCACAATTGGTAGGACAACATTTGCCAATTCCTAAGCAATGAGAATCAGAGAAACAGGACTGGCTACAGATTTGCACTGGTAAAGGTGGTGGACAGGAACCTGGTTTCTCAGCAAAAGGTTTATACCTGAAGATATTATTATCTCAATTTTTTAAAAAGATTTATCCAAAACATTAAATTAATCAAAAAATTTAGAAACCTGGATTGACCAAATGTGGTAGCCAATGATAATGTCAACAAAAGGATTACTGAAAGCTTCATCTTGGAATGTACCTGTATTGAATTATTAAAAGCAAAGGATAATATTTGTAAAGAAGTGTTTTGATAAAGTAAGTTTTAATTACTTGAAAAAAAAATAAATTTTAATAAAAAATTGCACTTCAACGAAATTTATTTCATTTATAATATTTTCACAGTCAGGGATCACACTTTTAACAAATATATTTATATTTTCCTTTAGCACATGTATTAGTTTTTAAGAAAATTTGATCCATAATAATAGTTGTTACTTTATATGACACTGAATTTATACATTTTTTAAGAAACCTCACAAATATATTAATTACTCTGTGTTATTTTCTTTAGGGTTCGAATAGAAGTAAAATCTATTATAAAACTATTTTACGTCTGGCAGACCGACCTCGAACAAAGAACCTGAGCGTGGTTTTTTCACTTTTGTCGAAGGGAAAGCAATTTCTGTCCTATATAAGATCGATCCCCACTCGATAAACACGCGGAGCACGTGGCAACTGTGGAAATCGGGGATCGTTGGTCCCATCTCAAATGTTGAACCGCAACGGTAATTAACTGGGCGAACCAATTAACGAGAAATCTGAATTGAGCGGAAGAAAGATAGTGGTTTCTATGAGCCCCAGAGGTAAAGAAATGGGTGGGCGACTGTAGTCTAGACTATTTCCTGGCCTTTTATTTGGGAAACAGTGTTTTTTGTGATATGCATTTACAGCTATTTCTTTACTTCCTATAGTTTATCGTATTTATACGACAAACGGTGCATTTTTTAAATTAGAATATCTTAATTAGATTTAAAAGTATTTAATAAGATGTTTAAATGGCCATTAATTTTATAATCTAATAAACTTCAATATAGACCATTCATAATATAATCGTATTAAATGAAAATTTATTTTCAGTCCACCGATAAGTATCGATTAATTATATTTTATTTATACAGAAATTTGTAATATTTTTAAAATAAATCTTTAAACAAATTTAAGAACTCAAGGTTATATTTACGTTAAATATTTTAAAGTCTAGGTGTTCTTTTGTATTCATTTAACTTTTTAATAGAACAGAATTACCTTTGTGTTGTAAAATAAATGCCGTTTGCGAAAGAAAGGATGTGTCTATTTATCACAGATTCTACACTTTTTGAAAATGCCAGAACTGCTTCTCTTGATCGTGATGTTGATACTACGACTGGTCGTTCGATACTGTCGATGAATATTCAATTACATGGTTTATTCAGAAATTCATTTGCTTCTATGTACACGTTCGTGACATCACTTATTCTTTAACGATATATTGTTTGCCGTGTCAAACTTCAGAACAAGGTGTTGTCCTTGCGAATTTTAAAAAATAATTGTCAAACGTTTATTCGCGTCAATTCTTTAAATGATATTTTATTATTAAATGTATTATTCTTAGAGGATGATATAAAAAAATATTTTAAGACTCAGAAAATATTTTTGAAAAAAAAGATGGTCTGTCTCTTATTAGTGATTATACTATCAAGAATGTTTACTTTCAGATTTTTCCTGTGAAAAATGATGTGAACGTACGCAGCTAGTTGTATAATTTATTGCATGAGTATGATTTTCGAGGATAACTGGTTTTTTTAGAAGCATATGATTTTTTTACAACTGCGACTTCAGTCATTCATGATTCAGTGAAAAATCAGAACTTGGCTAATATAAGGAGCTAGGGGTCTATTTGTGTATCTAAAATAAATCCACATTTACAAATTGGATTATTTGCATTGCTTTGCATTGAATTGCATGATATAAAGATGGATGCGAATGAATTGGGCGAGTTCGAATGGGATAGAGCGGCAACGATTCCAAACTTAATACATTTGAAACTTGAAAGTGTTGGTTTTGTTTTGCAAGAGGAAAAGAAGAATAATTTTTGAAGAATTTAAACCTCACTAAATATTTTTCATAAGCCTTTATTAATCATAATTCAACAACACACGTATATAATGTAGGAAAATATCTAATTAAAATACTAATTTTGGATATTTTCTAGACGCGGTGTTGCTTTCTTTTATTAAATTGTAGGACTGGATATACCAAATAACCTTTTATAGAATACTATTGTTGTTGTGATTTAAATAAATTTTACAGTTTCTGTTATCTTCGGTTTTATTGATGTAAACATAAATATAAAAAGGATCTGGCAGATCCGGTAAAAAAAAAAAAAAATTAACCTAGACTACATATTACAATTAAAACGATAAATGCATCCTTGGTACTTGAAACACATTTCGTCGTTGCTCTTGTAAAGGTGAAAAGAATAGATAATTCGACGCCTGTACAGAGTATCGTTTACGCTAGAATATGATTACAATGTATGACGTATGAATTGTACGATTGATGACAAAATGATCACACGACGCCATATTTCGTTACACAGTCTTTTGGCAACGTTAAAAATTCTTTTTAACAATTATGGTATAAATTGATCTAGCTTAACCTTAAACAAGGGATACATAGATAATGGACTATAATAGTAAAGCATAGGACAGAGAACAGTATGTACAATTTATGGTTTTGGCTTTCCGCCAAACGATGAAAATTTGATTTGGTGCTCGCTAGCATTGTATTCATTCTTGGACCGAGATCCGAGCATTGGTTAATTAATTAATATACAACTTAGTGGTGTAATTAGAAAGCCTCAAATATTTAATAATTAATAGCTTTTAACGCTTTTAAAGATATCTTCGTTATCATGAACAATAATGTTTCGACTATCTATAACGTTAACGAATTAATAACTAATTAATGCATTGATTTTATTCTCGCAATGCATTCGAGGAAATTTTAGGGTAATAATTGACGAATAAAAGTACTTAACTGTAGCATAATAGCATGAAAAATTGACTACAAATTAAGTCACATTTCGTAAAATATTGAAATAAGAGAAGAAAAAAAAAACGAAATATACACAAAAGACATGAGACGTATTTCAAATACATTTTACAGACTTGTTCGCTTCAGGATATTGTTGAAACGAACAATTTACATTTAAATATGCTACTGGTATTAACGATTATGTAGAAGACTGACACTGAGTGCTTGAAATCATGCTCGAATACTTTTCCAATGAAAAACGATTGTCGAGGGCACCATTTTTGAATAGAATCCATCCATTAATATTTCCGGGAAATAAAACGACACTTCCGTTTGTGGTAATTATTCTCCTTTTACTTTTTAGTAGCGACTGCAACAGAAAATCGAAAAAAAATTTGATGCATCCGTTATTGGAGAGAAATAAATCGTATATGGCATTCAAAGTCGCCAACGATGATGAAAGTCCGCTTAAGTAATCAACCACCAGCAAAAGAGAATGACCAGTGATTAAACTGGCAAAGAATTCGTAGAACTGATTTCAATGTATCTCTTGAGTCATTGGATGTAATTTAAGCTCCTTAAAGAAATATTTATGGACATTTTCTAGGTATACGATGAACGTTCAAGTAAACCTTGACTCAACAATTCTGATGCATTTGATGTAGTTCATAGAAATTGAGGAGTGGATGAACTATTTCATTACCACAGAATCGAGAGAATAGCAGGAAATACGTGATATGGATATATTTAGTCATGGATAGCTCGTGAATCCTAAAATAGTTTATGATTGTGAGATATAATGTTCATTCATTTCATGGAAATTGCGATTATACTTTCGAAGAGAACGGTGCGTAATACATTTAAAGGAATTGTAGATAAAAAATATTTGGTCTGTATTAGACTATCCTGGAGATATTCGATAACGTATAAAATATTTAATAATGAATGCAGAATTTAAATGTTAATAAATTTATATTGCGCTGACAAAGTTAGATGGAATAATCTTTAATAGTTAGTATTTGAAGAAGAAAGAAAATATAAAAAGAAATAATAAATGTTGCGACTTGTTCAATCTAATACTATCATAGATCCTTTCTTGAAAGAAAGAAAAAAGTAATCTTACCTCTTGGTGGAACAGGTGGGGCAGGCACCTTTTTGTTGGCATCAATTTTGTGATCCTGAGGAACATCAACGTTCATATATTCCGGCATTTTACCAATATCCGGTACATCTACACCTTGCGAGCCACCATTCACTAGATCTGTTTCCACGTATTCCTCGCTATTTTTACTTTGTATTTCATTCACGGCATGATCTTGACCTGGTACGTCGTTAATGATCTTGCTTTCCTTTTCCCCTGTCCCATTGGTAGCTTCGGCCTTAGACTGATTCTTTGAGGATTCAGCCACGTGACCTGAGTCAAGAGAATGCCTCTGCTCGGTCTGGTGACCTTGAACAACTTCCTGAAACGAGGTGACGCAGGCGGGTGTCACGTTCACGTAATTTGTTGGAATGCACATGCCAGCCGGCGGCACTGGTGCCGAGTTCACCGAGGACGGGTCGATGTTTGCGTAACTGTTGCCTGGTTGCTTCGGAGACTCTGATTCTGTGGCTTCAGTAGTTATCGAGGACGAATTTTGGATCATATCCAGGTATTTTGGGTGATCACAGGGGGAGCTTGGTGTTTTTGGTTCCTTTAGAGTGGCATCTGTCTTGAAAGCTGTTGATTATTGAATACTATTATTTAAAAAACCTTTTACTCGTGTATTGGTTTAAGAATATTGAAAGTTAATGTACTTTATTTGCTTCGTCTTTTAAATTTCAAATTATGGTTACTCACAGTGGATGGGTAATCCCGAAGGAGGAAAAGCGATGTAATATTCAGTGTCCTCGGCCCTTGACGGTGGCTGCGAAGGTCTCAGGTCAAGATCGTTTCCAGTTGAGGAACGAGGAGATGGGGAATACCTAAGTGCCGGTGAGTATCTTCCAGTAAATGGTTTCGGAGCTGGTGGTATTTCGTATGACATCACACCTGGCTTGTCCTCTCGTGCATTTTGCAACTAAAATAATTTTTTCCTCACATACTTTGTTTCGAAAGCCATTTTTTTATTTATTAATTTTACTTGAGATGCGATAAATCGTATTTCTTGAGCGATTTTCAAGATATTTTTTTATAGTGTTAGCATAAATTGTTTGTTAATACTAACTCGTCGATCCTCAGTGTCAGAATGAGTTCCACTGTCACCTAAACTAGTTCCGCTACATCCGCTAGCAGTGCTCATTCTACCAGATGAGGATGAGCCTACCGAAATAAAAATTAACTTTAACTTTTGTCCAGGGAAGCAAGTCTGGCAACGTGATTTTCAAATAATTGTTATTATTAAGACACGTACTTGAAACACTGCGAAGACTTAAACTACTGACTGGTCTACGATCGGCTAGTGCTCCATTGACATTCTCTACTTTATTGGTCGAAGAGGAATCATCACTGCCGTTTGCAGAGTCCTTCGATTCTACAAAAAAAAAAGCGAGATTAGAGTAAATTAAAATTAAAAAGAGAAAGAACAAAGACTTATACTTAAATTTTGCATTTTGTTCAAACAAACCTTTCTTTCCCTTAGAGAAGAATTTCCTAATCCTATCAAAAGGAGTAGGAGCCTTCATTTCTTCCTTCAACTTTTTCTGTATCCTTTCATACTCTTCTCTCATCGCAGTGAGTTGCCTCTGTTTGTCTTTGAAACTCTGTTGGACGTCATTACGATTCCTCCAGTTCTCGACCAGCCTCTCCACTTCCGTTATTGTGAACACATTATTCTTGAAGTCGTTTATGATTTCCAGTAGTTCGTCCTGAGGTCCAGATGGTTCCCTCGATTTTGTGCTGCTGGAATTGGAAGGTGCTCTGCCGTAAGAGCAGGAAGATTGACTGTTCTCTTCTCGATTATGCATGGGATGGGAATCCGGACGATTCTGTGTAGGCGTCGCTGTCCGGGACGGTTGTTGGCTTGCTACACTTGACGTCGGTGTTTTGGGGCCTTGAATAATTAAATTTATAAAGACTCTTACTTGGAAGTTGGATAGTTCAAAGTTTAAGTTTTAACTTGCAAATTTTCATATATTTAAATTCAAAGACCGTATAACATCTTTTATCCGTACAGTTTCTATATTTTCGTAATGACTGCACGAAGATCAACGACTTACCAGCTGGATGCATTTTCATGTAACCTTGAAGAGGGAGCTCAAGGCCGTTCGAAATGTTCGTAGCAGGCGTCGGTGTTGACGAACCGACGACAACGGGAGTCGGTGCTGGTACGATCGAGTAATTTGCCTCAATGGGGTTACTGGTGGTCGGGCTAGAGGTTACTGATAATTGACCTGGCAAGATCAGAGACGTTATTGGTCTTGCGGCTGGTGGCACCGAGTACGCTTCGCTCAGAGGTCGTGGACGACAATAATCCTCTTTGTCGTTATTGGTGTCGTTTGTTGTGTTAGTTGTTGATGGGTCCGCACCTGCAAATCGGTCATTTTGGTATTAGCTTTAAATTAGTACTTTAAGAATTGTAACTCCAATTAAAATATTTTAGCAAGAAAGGAACACTCACTGGCCGCTTGATCTGCAGTGGTCTCGCTGATCACTTTTAGATAGCTGTACATGTTAGTGAACTCGTTCATTTGCTGCGGCGCCGCGCACGAGGATTCAAGGGAAAGCCCGAAACATGCAATTCAAAAACAAGATAACAGTTAATTCACCGAAATAATTAATTTTTTTCAGTACTAAAGAATTTTAATTGAACACGCTTTCAGTTGGAGATTTCCAATTGAAGGAGGAAAAAGATAAATAGACTTTGAATCGTCCAAATGATAGTTGCAATTAGGAATAGAGAAATATCGCGGAAGTACCGGTTCCATTGGACTAATTCTGACGTCGCTTTAAAGGTGATGTTTTTGTACCATGTAGCCACGAAGTTGATGCGCTAGTCTCGCATGTCCCGCCTGTTCTGCAAGATCGGCAGGAGTGAGTTCCGACACGTTCCTCAGGTCGCATGCTATGTCGCCACCTGGACACTCTAACAGTTGCCAGGCTAGTCTTTCCAAACCGAAACGGGCGGCAAAGTGCAGCAACGTCGGATTCTCTTCGGGACCTACATCGATTAGAGTTTAATTAATTTTTAAATCGTTTTAGAAATCCAGTTTATTCGTTACAATTGGACTTTTGGCAATACAAATATGGATATTTCACGATTCAATTTCAAATATACATATATTCAAAAACTTTTCATTCGAATTACTTTTGAATTGAGATAAAAATTACATTTAAAAGTTGATCGATTTAAAAAATCCAGACATTCATACTTCGGTTTATTTGATACAGGTTATTTGTGAAATTTTTTCAATTTCTTACCAACTAGTCTCCCTATTAATCCGGTAAGCGTAACAAATAATATTCAACGATAAAGGTATGATTTAAAACGCAAGTTCTTCTCTGTTAACAGTCAAGTTTGAGTCAACTAATACTCACTCGAGTGGACTTTTTGAGTGGACACTACACCACTGGGCGTGGACAGTAGATTGAAGTGCGGTGGAACGTTTCGTTGAAACGCGTGGACCATCCAGTTGTCCAACTGTTCGCGATCACCCGGATTGAAGCCGAAGGTCTAAAAGCAGATTCCAAATTTTATCGATGCCGAATCGCTTTAGGTATTTATAGAAATTCTGGTTTACCCAATTTTTACCTGGCACATGAATTCTAGGGGGTTGTCATGGGCCCTGAGAATCTGATCGAGTTCCCTGAGCCTGCTCTCGCATTTCACTTGCTTCACTCCAAGCGGACAACCGTTCTTCGATATACGAACACCGACCAACATCGATACTTCCAGACATCTCTCCGGGATGGAGAATTGCAGGGCATAGGGATTTCTTCGTTTAACATGAGCGATGTCGATCGCTTCGCCGCAACGATCCACGATCACTGACACGTTGTCCTCGGGTCGTAACGGGTCGTTCAGCAACACGATTATTCTGTTATGACCCTGCAAATCGCAAGTCTTCCATTAGCTTCATTCCAACTTACTTTTCTTCCTTAAAACTATAGTAGTAACGTTAGCTTCGAACATTTTCCAATTCGTAGATAGATTTCTATCGTTTAACCCTTTGCAGTCGGCAGTTTCGTAGTTACTTTTTCATACAGGAATTTAATATGAATATATAGATATCAAAGCCCACGGTATTTGTTAAAACCGATTTGTTGCATTTAATACTACTTATAACACGTAAGAATATAAAATTTAAAATTTCTGTAATGTTCTAAAATCGACCTTTACGATTTAAAAATGTCCCTGTTACGGGGACACCGACCGCAAAGGGTTAAAACTTCTACCTGATCTTCGACTTCCAATTTTTTCGATTTTTAAGAAGATCGATTTGATCCATAGTTTGCGTTACGATTGACTTACCAGCTTCACTTTCTTCGGATGAACCGAAAAAGCGGTTTTGTCGCTTCTCAGAGCTGGAGGCGGCGTGGTGCCGAGGATTCCAACCGCGGCACCCAACAGTTCACCGACGAAAGTTTCATCCTGGTCCTTCACGAAGAATTTCCTCCACTGATTATACGAGACCAAGATCGACTTGTGCAGGTCGCTGATGTGGCTGTCGTGCACGCCCAACATCATCGCGAGCACCTTGTCGGTGATCAGCTGTCTGGAGAGATTGGTCGCGTGTTCTGGTCGACTCTGAACCCGTTCCAATAGTATGGGACACACGACCACGATTTGCAAACGAGCCGATCGAATCCTCTCCTCGGTCCCGGGTTGTATCGATTCCTCCACTGTCACGTGACGAACTCTGCAATTCCAAATTTTTTCCTAGAGAACTCTCGAAGAGGGTTTAAAAGCGTATCGACATTGGTATAGTTAGCTTTCAGATCTCGATTCGTGAAATTTTCACGTGCAAATCCGAGCGAAGGATTATATTTTATTACGACATTGCGACAGGTGGTTTTCGAGAGAGAAACAATTGCAATTAATCACGGTGTTTTATTTCACCGTGATTAATTATTACCACAGAAATACCGTTCGACTTTGGTATTATTGCCAATGAAATGCACGTAGGGGATATAGATTGTCAAGAGGAAAAAAGAGTTAAAAGAAAATTGAAAATAACTATTAAATTGCACAGACTCTATGACTGATCTTTATAATTGTCGTAGCTCGGTCATCCTAGAAATCTCACGTAAATTCCGAGAATCCGTTCGTTCTTCTCTTAATCTAATCTAAACATCCGCTCGTCATTCGCAGCGATAATAATTGCTTAGATGTATTCGTCATTCGTACCGACATTCATCCCAGACACTCTCGCCCCTACGTAACTACGTATATCTAACAAGTGAAAAGAGATCTGAGAAGCGTGGATGCAATGTTACAGGAGGCTGATACAAACGTCAAGCTGAAAGTTACAAGATTTCAATTTAAATATTCAAATTCAGAAATTTGAATCCCAAGATTCTTATGATACTAAGTGAATCGGAGGTTTCTACTTACTTAAAAGGCGGCCGGCCCTGCTGCCTGCTGATCTGTTCGAAGCAGGCGGTGAGATAATTGACCCACAGGCTGGAAATTTCGCTGTCCTTACTGGACACAAAGAGCACGTCATCCTCGGGATGTGAATCGATCTTCGATAGCCCCGTGGCCGAACGTGAACCTAGAAAAATTGATCCCAATTCTACATTTCATTCCGCGATTGGACTATACGTCCATCGATTCGTTCAGATATGATTTTCATCGGTGATCGGGCTGGTTTTTCAAAAGAAACATCTCTCCGATTTCCGAAGAGAGAAAAGAAAAAAAAAAGAGAAAGAGAACGGGTACTAATTTGCGAACGAACCGGTGTATGATAACGGGGGAAAAACAAAGAGAAAAGAAAATAATATCGAAGTAGATGGATGACTTTCCTGTCCTTAATTAACCACGTTAATTTCTGCGTGGGGACACACCTTGCTTTAGTTTTCTCCCCCACGGAGTCGCGTTCAATTTCGCTTAATGCAACTCGAGACACGCGATGCTAATGAAATAATGTCCTTCTAATGCGTTTGTTCCGCGTTATTCGAGAAAACGACATCACGAATATGCTTGATTAACGAACGACGACACGCGAAAGTCCTGCAGATTATCCTGATAATATAATAACATACTTTATTCCGTTTAATGTCTCGCTAATATCGAATCTACCACGACCTAACTGCGCATTTTCTAAATTTTTCCCTCATCTTTTCGATTACTTCTTTCCGCCATTTTTCTTCTCATATGCGTATAATTAATTTTTCCAAATTTTCGCGTCTTTTTTTAAGGATCTACCTTTATTGTTTCGCCTGTACAAAAATTCGCGCGGTCCTCGTGAAATAAATAAGATTAAACAATCGTTTTGAAAAACTCCAGACTAGGGATTAGAGAAAATCTATGCAATTTCGAATTATTCTCGCGAAATAATTAGAAATGAAATTATAAAAGTGACGAATACTATTTCTGCTATCGAAATGGCCGCCATATTGGTCGGCGTCCTTAATCTCTCTTCTGTTTCGAGGAAACTTATTTAAGATGAGGAATACGAGGCCGGATGAGATAAAAACGAATCGCGAATGGAAATTCGAGAAGAGGAATTTGGATTTGGAAATTCGGTAACCTTGAAAGACGTGGCGGAAGAGGGAACGCGCGGAAACCGAGGCGAGGCGTTATCTAAACGTCTCAATGCTGGCCAGCAGCAGAGGCAGCTCGCGAGTTTATCGAGCGTACAATGGTATAATTAATGGGGTCGTTCGTTTTCCATAACCGCGATCGTTTCTCGTACAACGGGCCTTTTGTGCCGGCCGATATCGATATCTGGCAGAAACCGACTGGAAACGCGCACGGTGCTCGCGATCCCGCGGCCGAAAATAACCGGCAACAGCCGCATTTTTCTCCTTTTCTCCCTTTTCAGCCTCTCTTTCCTCCCTTTCCGCTATAATACCCTATCTGTTATCGGTTATCGTCCTTGAGGTTCCACGTCCAAGCCTGAGGTAGGTCGAGAGAATGAAAAATCATCTCTCAACTTCGATTCGAATATTTTCTTACTCGTAACTCACAGGATTTGCGTATTTTCCAAAAAGGAACGAGTTACACGCGAATCACTCGTTTTTGGCAAATCGAGTAAGTCTAAAAGCTACGAAGATTTTCAAAAATTCGAGAACATAACTGTGTAATAATTGTTAGTCTTTGAAAAGGATTCTGCAATTTAGCCGAAGAACGGATATCCGGGATTTAAAATGGCGATATCTCGGCATCTTTTTCTCCTTAACTGCAGATATTTATCATTTACCATTAAAAGAGGAAAAGAAGAGATATTAATCCAGATATTTCGTTTACACAGAACGAAGAAGAAGAAAGGAATGGATAATGGTAGAAGAAGATGGTTCTCAACCTCGTCTTCATCGAAGTTGGATAAATTGGAAAATTATTTCCACTGCTTAAAAATAAATTTCGCTAATTTTATCTTTCACGAATTTTGTTACCAAGTCCTGTTACCAATTTCTTTATAATTCTCGGTAATGAACAGAAGAAGATTCAGGTATTAAAAATGATATTTTACAAAAGCAGGGAATATTTACTACGCGATGATTAATGTAAAATAAATTATGGCTGCCATTATGGCTGTCTAAATAAGCAGAGTTAATCGGCGCAATGGAAAAGCGAGTAAATGGTTTACGCGAATGCAAATATCGGGCGAGTTTAGGGTGAATAGACGTACAAGGAGGAATGACGCGTGGAAATTGAAGCGATGGTGGAGTTATGGGGGAATGGAAGGGCACGGAGGCTCTGAAAATAACCGGGCACGGGGTAAACTTTCATTTTCTCCCTCGTTCCTCTGTGCGTGTACCGTTTTCCGTGAAAACCGCGGACAAATAAACGCGCTGTTAAGAATAGAAGAACACCATAGCCAAAGGGGTCGTTTCCGCGTTCGTAACACGTGGTTTCCATCCCGAGCGCATAACGCCACGTCTACGCGAACCTTTTCAAAGGGTTGAACCGGTGCGAGTTTTATCTTTCCGTTGGAAGAAGATCCACCTCCATGGAAACTAGACTTCAGACCTTCCGTTGGATATTTCTACAGTCTTCGCAGCTCTTTCAAGTTCTTACACGTTCCTGGAACCTCTTAGAAATTCTTTCGAGTTTCCGAGGTACTTGGAACTCGCTATAACAAATAAATCCGAATTTTCCGCGAGTCTATTCAACGCTGGAACAAAATATTCTATATAATTAGCGTTTGATAAAATTAATTACTAGAAATATCGACCTATAACGCGTATCTAAGTAAAAATAAAACATATCTCGATAAAAGTGGCAAAAAATTCTATTAGAAGATACTTTTTTGAAGAATAAAAGATTGAAAATTCGACTGCGATTCTGCCAAGTTTGGTAATTCTCCGATACTCGAGAAGAAGTTTCCTTTTTAGATACAAGAGGTTAGGGTTGTGTCGTCGATCGAAAACCTTCCTACCCGTACTTGGTTCCGTGGCCGCCATGTTGGTGGCACTTGCGTTCGCTACGTGACGCGCGTGGCTTCCGTTTTCGGCATATCCGGCCTTCCACCGAATTAATAGTCGCGAACGATTAAAGTCTCGGGCCGTTATGTGTGCTTCTCGTAACACGATCCTGGCCTGCGCGACAGGAAGCACTATAACGGACGTTTTCGGAAGATATAATGCCGCCATCGAGTTCTCCAATCGACGTCTCTTCCATTTCTCTTCTAACTCCTTCCTCCATTACGAATCACGAAATTTTCTCTTTTCTCGGAGTATCTCTTAGGTTACAATTCAGGTTAAACCGATTATAATTTTCCCGATTCGCAATTTCGTATATAGAAGGGAGAATATACTTCTATTCCTTTGTGTTCTTTAAGTTTGTGTTTCTTTCGCTTTTGTCTGAGATTAATGGGGTGTTTCGTGAGCTTTTTAAGATCGGAAGTGATGATTGGAAGATTGCTACAATCGTGCAACAAGTTTGTTACACCCGAACAGGAAGAAATCAGACCCCTTAATGCACCTCTTAATATACTTTTGTCCAAACAGACTTGGCTATTTCCGTTCCTCCAAGTCTCCGAATTACCTCAGCCACCCACACTTCATTTTCACTCCTGTCCACGACGCTTCAATCTCCCCTCTGAGGCAAGAAGAAGAAGAAGAGGAACAAGTACATTTATATTGGTCAATTCGCTGGGCAAAGTGATTGACACCACTCTCGGGATTACAAGTTTAGCCATTTCGGAATATTCGATTGGTGCTTAATTTTCTATAGCTAGAATAAATTTCTATTCTTCCTTTTGGAAAACGAGTGACCACCTCGATTATCTGCGGTTATTTACCAGGATTTCCTATTATTAAATATTTATCACTAATGGAAAAATCACAACTTGTCATTCAACTTCCAGCTTTCCAAAGAAAAAGAAAGAAAAAAAAAATGGAAAATCGTGAAATGGAACGCATTTGCGCAATTTCTTGTTATTAAATCGTAATACAGAGAGTTGTAACCGGAAAATCAGAATGTGACATTCGACTTCGAACTATCCAAGTTTCAAAAAGAAGAGAAAGAAAAACGAAAAAAATGAAAATAGTAGAAAGGGAGAGAAATTGCCAGGCCAAATGTTTCGGGGAAAGTCAGTTCTCGTCTCTTAAGCCGCGATACTCTTCGGGGACGCGAAAAGAAGAGGAAAAGAAGCGGAAAGACACGGGCGTACATAAATTACGAGCAAAACGAGACACTCACGCGTGATGTTGGACAAATCCAAGAAGGTCGGCCGGTTCCGTCGCCGCGACCGGGGCGTTTCGCACGTGTTCGCCATATTTTTCTGCGGGACCAACTTCTCGGCCATTTCCTTCATCCTTGCTCGCGAGTCCCGTTTACACCCTTCGGATACTCCAATTCGATGCTCGGATCCGCGTGTTTACCAACGACTCGCGTTCCCTTTCATGGCCGACGAGAGAACCAGGCGTCCGAGCGATCGATGGATCGGATCTCCAACGACACCTTCGATTTATCGCCGACGACTGACCGGTTCGCGAAGGATCGATTCGATACGTGGAATGACCATCGTCGAATTCGAACCGTTGCCCCCACCGCCGCGCCCCGTTCGCGTCATTGTTTTCACGTACGGACTCAGAAATTAGACGATGCCCATAATTAAGATGCGACGAGCGTGGAATGCTAAACGGATCCTCTTCGTTTGTTTTGGATCCGATCGTGGCAACCGAGACAAAATTCTGCCGAGGAATCTTGGCTATGAGGGCCCCTTTTCTTTTCTTTTCTTTTCTCTTCGCGTCTACACCACTGGTCAAAGGACACTTGGTAATTTTAACGAATTATTCGTACCTGGGTCTCTTTTGTTCCGTAATTGCATTGGAACATTAGGGACATTAACTTCTTTTAATGGAAGATAATCGCGAATAGAAATAAGTAGAATTTCGTATACTTTTTTTTATAACACTTTAGTTAAGTGTCACTATAGTTATTAGTACGGTTACTTTACTATCCTATTTTCTCGAATTTTCGACTTATTTTTTAATTTATCAAGCAAGCGACGAATCCAGCAGATCAGTTAGAGTTGCGTCAAGCACATTTTCAAAACCAATTTGCGATTATCGTATTATAAATTCTACAACTTTTATTCTCTGCTATTGGAAAAAATTGTTTATATACTTTAAGGGGTGCTAGAAAAGATAATATTACTCGCATGTCGAACAGTCTTACGGTTCCTTCCCAAAAAATTCGCAAAAATGACCTATTCCAAACTCCGAAGAAGAAACAGAAGAATTATCGAGAATTATTACAAACCGAGTAGAAAAATATTAATTTAAATGCATCGATGCGTCTCAAGTCGACAAAGAGGCTCTTTTGTTATTATTAGAAAAATAAAACAAGGGAAGAGAAGCAAATATCCAGCATGAAATCCGATTGAAACCCATGTGGAATAAATACTAAATCAGATACGTCTGAAATGCTCGTTCGAAATTATTCGGAGATGAGGGAGCTCAGAATCTTCGAATCGAATTATTCAGCCGATAGAACGGTGTTTGAACGTGGAATGGCACCCAATAGAAGAGACCCTGGAGAATTGGTTCGGAAGACCCGTTGTTCCCGGCGAAGTGGCAGAGAGGATCGCGGAAAGAAGAAAAGGCAGGGAGAGCGGAAAGATGGTGGCAGCTGGCTGCCATTTGTATTCGCCGCGGCGCTCGGGCCCCAGCATGCGATTAGCATACTGCATATCCTGCGCATCGGGTGCATCAGGACGACGACGACGCGCTTTCGAATGCACGAAAATGTCTGCGTCGAGGAATTCACGAAGGACGTTTTATAAATAATTTCCACGAATTCTCAGATTTCAACCCCCGTCCGCGGCGTTCGTCCTTCGCCGGGCGAAACTGCGAAGAAACGAGAGAGCCTCTCTCTCTCTTTCTCCTCTCTCTCGTCGGGTGTAAAACGAGAAACACGAACGGCTCGTTTAACGATTAACGACGTTTCAGAATCGACTATACATTCCTCATCGGCTTGGCCCAACGTCACGCTGTGGTTAATTAGAATTTTTAATCGACCCATTGTCGCGCGCGTCGACGTCCGACGACGCTTTTAAACGCGCCCTTAAAACGCTATATAGAACACTGGAGCACATTTGTAAACAATGCCGCGGCCCGGTTATGGCCGCGAGGAATTTTCCTCGAGGGAAAGCGGGAATGGTTAATCTCGTGCTCTCCGATGCGGTTATTGTAAAGATAAACGATGCGATATTACCGAAGTATTCGATGCTCCGTTTCGCGTAGTGGTTCTCCTCCTTGATCTTCATTTTCCCTCGGTACCTCTCTCGCAACGATTATCGGTGGTCGATACGGCGGATTCTCAACGCGAGCGTATAGTATCGATCATTTTGCACCGCCGCGTAGGCTCGGAGATTTTGCACGAATTTCGTACGTCACCGACGAGTTTCGCCCGACACGTTCCACTCGATGTAGAATACCAATGATTTTCGATAGCGGCAGAAGTAATAAATCGCGGCAGAGAGAGAAAGAGAAACAGAGAGAAATAGAGAGAGAGTAAGATAGAGGGGAAGAGGGAGAGAAGAAGAGAAAAGAAGAGGAACGAACGAAATATGGTAATAGAAGAAAAAAGAACGTCCGGCTGGAGCGCGGCGCGCCTCGTCACTGAACATCTCTCGAGGGTTGATTCGGAAGATGCATTCGGGGAACTCCGTGGATCGCGCGCATGCGCGGCGGGCTGCGCCTGCATCTGCGCAGTCGCCGCGTTCAAATATTTCGGGAATCCACGTGGTCGGTCGCGTGTGAGGGTCGCGGCACGCGACGCCAAACATTAACGACCCATCAATTTCTCGAGAATTACAAGGTAGCAATATCCCCGGGGCTGTAATATAATTTACATCTCGCATGGGAAAACGAATTATTCCGTGGCATGGAATTAACCATGCCGCGATACGCGTCGCGATAACAAAGAGAATAATGTTCAGTTTCCTAACCTATCTTTTGCTGTGTTTTTATTTGCACGGGATTATATATTTGGCACCGGGCACGGCGGATTTGTTTATTTTCATTGCGGGAGACGATCAGTATCCTCTAATTAGCTGGAATTACGACGAACGAGCCGTCGTTAGACGGTGAGAGATCGGCGCCGCGTTTCGAAAATGGTAGTCGATAACGATCGCGCTTTGTCGACTCCGGGGTGGCTTAATTAAACATTAATTGACTTAATTAAGGAAGAACCACGCGAGCATTCCGGGACGTATATCGCTTTACAAGGCGACTGTTCTTCCAATGAAACCCGTGTACTGTTTAGGTTGCAATTGTTGCACGCTCGCACGTTTCGGTGTAGGCACGTTATCAATCGAGATACGGACGAAACGCGCAAACCCGCGCATCCTAAATAAATACTAATAATTTCACTCGGCGGGAACACGATAATCGCATGACAAACATCCTTCCCGAATTACTGCTGGACATTCTTCTTATTAGCGGTAGATACGTACGTCTGAATCCATATCTTACGATAAAGCTTGAATATAAAATCACGAATGCCCAAGATCATTCCCTCGATACCGCCAATTGCAGACTTTTAATTTCATACAGTCGTTCAACCCTCGTCCCTGGAACACGAGTCCGCTTAATTAATATCCGCTCAGGAAACGTTTATTTATCAATCTCCGCGCGATATAAATAACGACAGTACGATTTACCGAATGTCCACTCTAGACAAATTACCAAGCTTCTAACCCTCTCGCGATACGAAAACTAACGTGATATACGCGGTAAGAAAATAGCTCGACGATGCGTACGATATTTATGACGAACTTTTCTCGCAGATACGAGTCGCGGCGGCGCTAGTGAGTTAAACGCGAAATCGTGTTAAGACTGCCGAAACGGCTGATTCACGAAAGGATTAACGAAAGGAACAATTAGAAAAAAGGAAATTACGGACGCAAAGAAATTTCCTCGAGAAGCTCGTAAAATTCTTCAAACCGCTGAGTCATATAGGTTTTAACAATGTCGCATAAGTACCCTTATACTTTTTTCCTTTCTCCCCTTTCTTCTTTTTTCCCTCTCTAATTTCCTTTTTCTTCCCTCAAATTAAGTTCTCGTCGAGGCACTTGACACCGAGCCACAAAGAGTCCCCACATGTGGAGAGTTCACGGGGAACCACGATCGTCGGTGATTTTCTCGACGAAAAACCTTGAACAGGGCGCCCATTCACGAAGAAATCGAAATTCCAGCGAGTCGCGTTTAGGCGGCTCCCTTTTATACGCTCCTATTTCCGTTCCCGCTGCAAACCGCCGGCTAGGAGCTTCCACCAAGCAGCACTACGTTTTTTCTTCGCGCAATAAACCTTTCCACGTGGCGATTGTCCGCCATTCAACCGAATAACCAACCTCACAGTTTCGCCTTTCGATAGATTCCTAGCGAAAATTGGGAAAATTCTTTCGTATCTTTCTAAGAAAACCGAGGAATTGACCTTTCTTTCGTATCTTTTCGTAACCGTTGATCGGATTTCTCTGCACAACAATTCCTTGAGTAATTCTAGAAAAAATCCAATTTGAGACTAACCGAAACGAATTAAAATTCCCATATAAATGGAATTAATATTGCTAGTTTTTGTGAGATTTCTTTCGAAATAAATATCGAAAGAGATAGAGGAGAGAAAACGGAGCGAATGTTTCGACAGGATGAAGAGGCAATAAAAACGGGAGAGAAGAAATTTGTTCCGAGGGAAACAGTTACAAAGGGAGACAGGGCAGAGTTATGATAAAGAGAAGGGTTCCGTTTCACAAGGATTCCGGCAGGTTTTTAAAGGACACCAATTACAGTATATCGCTTCCGTTGGAAAGCGTTTCCTCCCATAGAAAACGAGCCAAGAGGTCGCCCAGAGCATATTCCATGAGTGGAATAACAAGGAACGGGAAAATAATTGCTTCCAGGTATTACTTGCAGCGGAAGCGACAGCAGGCTTTATCCCTTTAAAACACGATTCATCTCTATCCAGTGGATACACATAGCTTTGAACGCTGTTCAACAAAATCCCGTGCAAGTTGCCGAGAAAGAAATTACCTGCAATTTACCTCGTCTCTTTACCGTCCAGTAGCTTCAACGAGAACACGTTAATCAAAGACCTCGGTGTCCCTTCAGAGTTGCTACGCTGTCATTTTTCCTTTCGATTTTCCCTTTGATTTAAAAGAAATATCTCGCTGCGAGATTTCGCTACGTACAGGCGGCCTCGGACGAAATAAGAGAAATTTCGTATTGTTCGAATAAATTACTCGCTTTTAATCTAATCTGGCGCATTTGTCACACGGTGCTTTTACTCGAGGGCGGATAGACTTTTTAATGGAGTCAGATTTGTCAGAGATGACAGGCGGTTCCTTTTTTCTCTCCGTTCGAGGGAAAAACCACGTGGAACGAGAGGAAAAGGAAGAAATTTTTAATTCCATAAGAAAATTATTTCTAGTTAAATTAAATAGGATTTTTCGCTACGAATTTTCTATTGAAAACGATTACCCAGCTTCCTTAGAAATTACAAGTTCTCCCAATTGTCGCCACTTGATCCGACAATAAGGAAAATTGGAGGCAAGCTTCGGACGAAATAAAACGAAGTTGGAATTTGCCATTCGAATTAAGAAAAATTCAAGACAAGTGAATGATTTATGGAAATAAATATCTAATCCAAAAAAACAGCAAGAATTTACTTCCAACTAAACCTAACGCACTTATAACAAAATATTCCCTAGGAGAAGAGAACAGAGACGTAAACTTTCTTTCGGAAGTTCAGAAAAGTCGGAGATAAAGCTGAAGCTTCATCCGAGAGAAAACCAAAACTCGTATTTCTCCGAGCAGATACTTAATCGTCTAATCTAATCTGTCATCGGGCGCTTTCCTCGAGAAGGGCGTGTGTACACACGAAAACCGAGGAAATGAAAGTTTTCAAGCACATGACAGGTCGCCTTTCTCCACCCTGGATGTGGATCGAGCAACATCTAGAACATGCCTGACTGCGGTTGTTACCTTGAACTTAGATAAACGGCCCATGGCTCGATTCTAATTTGACGAGCGTTTAACGCGCGTTGAACAGCGACGGGACTTCGTCGGAGGAATATTTTATTTGACAGTCTAAACGCGATAGTAATCCGGTTACGGCCGCTGCTCGACCCTCGCGTAACCCCCTAACTGAGAAATTGGGCCTCTCGAATTAGGGAGCGGAGGCGGAGAGAGCGTGCGGGCCGGCCGAGTGACCGAGCTGAGAATAATCGTCTTAAGGTCCCGGGGCACGGCTCCGCGGCGTCTTGCTGCGCGTGTCCTGCATAGCAAGTGGCCCTGTCCGTCCCGGGTACCCAGTCGCGTCCGATGTTGAGGTACGGAGAGCTAATGGTTCGGCTCGAGATTGATAGCGGGGCCGGTGGTGTACGATCGACGTTTATGGGATGGATAATTTGTTTGTCGCGCTGGTAGCTGACAATCCGTTGATAAACCGAGTATTATGTCGCGAGGAATGGAATTTTAAAGCGGCGTTGGGGTAGGCTAGTGATGACAAGGTAGGCTGTTACGTCACCTGGTGATACGTTGGCAAGTACTGTGCGTTGCTTGCTCCAAGTCCGCTGAGAAAAACGTAGTAGGGCCGAATTCAGTGTTTTTAACACTTTTTATGGGCGTTTTCTGCATAATTATTTCTACGGACATCCATCAGATTTAAGGGTAAAGTAAACCACGTATTTTCTTTAAAAAACAAAGATGGGTTTTATTTGAAAACAATCGCAATATTAACAGACTTAATATAAGTTAATTAAATCTATTAATATCGAATAATTGGAGCAACCGATTCGTCAAATTAATGGGTCTCGTAAACCTAGTGTTAATTCATTCTCACCCATTCTAACCTGATGACAGAAGTAGAAATTATCCTTTCCTATTAGTCTGATTTTATGGCGTCAAAGAAAGCGAACGAGATATCGAGAAAAAGCGAGACAGACGAGAGAAATAAATGCAACGGTGTAGACTTATCCCTAAGGTATTGACATCGGATTTTTCCAATGAATGTGGATATTTTTAATTTTATTTAACCATATTGTATGTAAATATCAATATGTAAATAGTTTACGAATATCGTTGTTGACGTGTTAAGTTATTGAACCTGAAGATAACGATTTGGATTAGCGGATTTGAAATGAGCAACGCATAGTATGTTATACGAACGCAAGAAATAATTTTCCGATAATAAATAATGAACCCGAGTCAATGGAGGTCTACGTTATGATTTCGTGACTCATGACTCGCAGACCTAGACTACTTGGGGCCTGAAAAATCAGAGGACAGTTCGTTGTCGACGAAAAGGACCTCTCATGAGATTCCTCGATTAACACTAGATTTACGGGACCCGTCAATTTGACGGGTAAGTTGCTGCAATTATACAATATTAATAGATTTAATCAATTTATGTTAAGTTTGTTAATATCGTAATTGTTTTGAAATTAAACTCATGGTCTTATTTTTTAGAAAAATATGTAGTTTTATTTACCGGTAAATCTGACGGGTTTCCATAAAGATAGGTATTCTAAAACGTCCGTAAACCTAGTGTTAATAAACCATACTGCACGAGACTATCCACGTATTTTATTTTCTATTCCCATAAACCTTTCTCTCAATGACGCGATATTCCATTTGCTTGGTACATAATATTCGGGGAGTCCAAAGGGTAGAATTCGCGAGGAAAAGTAACCCTCTGGGATACAATTCCGAGTTGTTTCTAACGTGGATCTCTTTCGTTTAAAATAGATGTCGATCGCGTTACTAGTATGCGTGGTTTCTCGTTTGTGTGCGCCGGATGACGGTATCGAGCCCTGCGTACTTCGTGGGACAAATGTTGCACGTTTGGATAGTACATCGTGTCCACGGTGCTTCATTTGCATAGTACCACGTTTGCATGGTACTAGGATCGCCTGGTACTACGTTCGAGTGATACTAAGTCAACGAAGCGCGAATAACCGGCGATCCGAGTCTCTCGCAGCGTTTGGAATTTTGCAAAGGAGCGAATTTGAGAAAAAAGATGCGAATTTGAGAAAAGTTCGAGGATGAAACTGCAGAAGGAAAGTTAACGCGGGCATTTCTACGGAGTATCGAGTAGAAAATACGAGGGAAGACGACTTGTCGCGGCTGTGTGCTGCGATCCATTCGCTCGCGCTGTCAGAGACCCTCTTCTCGCCAGACCTTCGCTCGCTGGTTCCGCGAATTCGCGATTTATATCTCTCGACGCTGCTAAATATGACTAATTACAAGGCTTCCGACGTCGAGTGGCGTTCACCAGCCGCGGTTCTCTTTGTATACATAATTGCTCGACACTTTCGTTTAATTGCGGTCAGGTAACAAGTCTCGATTGTCGTCTATGCAATTCTAATTCTCCTTTGCACAATTATTCCTAATCCATGATGTTCTATTTCTCTTTCTTCTTTTTCCTTTTTATTTTCCCCACGAAACCTGTTTCCTTCTACCGTGTCCGATATTAGACGGTCGATCGAGTTTCTCGATTTATTTTTTAAAAATATACTTCACTCCGTGATGAACACCGCGATTTCGAGTTCCGCGTTGGAATAATTGAGACGCCTTTATCTCCAACTTTGTCAAAGTTCAACGCGTTCAATCGATCTTCGCGTATCTCCTCTGTCTATTACGATTCTAGGGAAGCGTTTATCAACGTGGATTTAGACGAGGTTAATATCTACGATACCGCTTTACTCCTTTTACTTCCTATCTAATTAAAACACATCATCGTCTTCTCAAAAACGAAAAACGTTTCTACCCAGATTTCGATATTCCATTTCCACCGTGCTATATCTCGACTCGAGATAGAAATTCGTACAAACGCGAATCCGAAGTGGTCTCCTATTGCATCGTTTTCCCGATTGATCCGAGGATAGCCACTTTGCACCTCGAGATTCCCATTGCGACGCCTGCTAGACGCGTAATGGCAATCCTCGACGTTCCTATCCGTCCATTTCCAGCGAACGGTGCAACGATTTCCTCGCGATAGCGGGTTAGAGGGAAACGGAACGGGATCGTTGGACGCAAGCGAGATTACCGGCGCGATCTCGCGACCGCCGCCATCTTGCCGACAGTAACCGTGATGGCGCGCGACCAACGCCACCGCGATAATAAAGCGGGTTTCCACGATTTCTCGGAAATCTCGCGGCAGAAATAATGGCAGATAAATTTTCGCCTTCCGTCTTCCTCTCGCTGCCATCTTTCTCCAGCGCGCGATTAACCAAGCATTCGCGGTGAGAGATTAATAAATCGAGAAAAGAAGAGGCGATGGGAGAAGCCGCTAATTTCGTATCCGTCGAGATATCGCCGGCGTGTGCATCTCTTGTCCGTTGGAATAAACGATGCGTTCGCTGGTTTTTAACCAGCGTTCCTGGCTGACGGTAATGGTTGCTTGATGCTACCGGTCTCGCGCCATCTGTCAGCTAATTGCCGACCGATTTTAATACCGGAACCACCGGTTTTTCGATGCTTTATTTTCCCGATTAGCAAAAGCAGCTGTTATTCCGCAAGATCGACGTTGATTTTATTCCGATAGCGACGTATACAGTAGCGAAAGTATCGTACGAAATCAAAGTGTTAGAAATAAGTATGCGAATAATTTTAACCCTCTATGGACGAGAAACGGAGTTAACTATACGTCGAGTGTACGTTAAATAAATGAAAACACAAATCGAGGGAATTTTCTCTCTTTTATTTCACACTTTCTGCTATTACTCTAAGAAATAAAGAGATATTCACGTATATTACGATATACGTCCCCAAAGAGTTAGATTGGCAGGAAACTTTGGTAGTTCTATGTACGCTGCTATCTTTTCGGATATTTCAGGGTAACACGCGTACGGCAATTTTGAAAAACAAGATCTTCCCGAGATATCGTTCATTCGGAATCGATACCTGACAAATTTTCCGGATCTTAAACGATGCAATCTGGTTGGGAGGAAGGAGAATAGTTCAGCGACGAACGGGCCAGCAGGGGACATGTAAATCAGGATTATCTGGTCGGATTGAAGCAAAAAAAAAAAATCACCGAGGCCCTTATTTGTTACAACTATCTCGTACACGGAATGCCGGGGAGCGGCCACAGATAATTTATCTATGGCGGCCATAAATTTCCACGGAGATAATAAAGAGGCCAATCCTTCACCGGGGCTTCTCCCGATATTTTGACCCTTGCACGTGGCAACGTGAAACGGGACAACCGGCGTACATTCACGAGATCAAAACACCCTGCTGCGCATTGAAATACAAGCGCGATATCGCGATTCTCGCTATCCTCGTAAATTTCGGCAAACTGCGAATATTTTCGGTTAGGTTACCCGTGAAAATCATGGCCGTTCGGATCGCGACAAACTTTTTCCTCTCGAAAAATCCCACCGCGCCTGTGATTTTCTCTTCTTTTTCTTTTTTAACGCGTCTGACTTTGATTTCGATTTTACCGTAAACTTTAGTTCGAGAATTGTCAATTTTATTCTTACTCTCGTTCACGAAATTAAATAATTACCATTCGTATCTAATTTTCTCTCTCTCTCTCCGGTTTCTTCTTATTAATTTCAACAGTGGATTGTACACGGATTGTTTTATGTTGTTTGTGTACGAGTTCGACCACTCGGGGCTTGTTTGAATATCGTAATTTGTTTTCCCGGAGAAACGATGAAGTTACGAGGAGAGATTGATTTAACGTAGAAATGCGGAAGAAATTTTTACATCCGCGGGGAGAAAGTGGCTCTTTTAATGGACGGTCTCGGGCACAAGGGTATCGAGTTACAGGCTTGGAATCGCTCCTGAAAATAGGCAGCCATGGGACACGCCGCTGTCGAAACAGTTTCTTCCTCGAGGAGTTTTCTCCCCAGACATTGGTGTGCCGTTTTCTACGAAATTTCTCTCTCGAATATTTCGCACGGTCTGAGAAAGAAGAAATTTGCCGAGACACGTGAAAATTTATCGGGTTAACGACGGTATATAAATTTGTTATCGTACGACCTTTTATTTCTCTCGGCGGGTTAAAAATACTCGAATTATCTCGCGCGCTGATATTCCGTCGTTTAAGAAAGCGCGGTAATTATATAAAATTTATTTCCGCCCTGCACCGATAGATCTCCAGCGACAGAAATAATTAATACACGCTGATCGACTTAATTGGCAGTAATCAATCAGTAATTATCTGCTCGTCCCAGACGACATTTATTTCTGCTTCGATCTTTTCGTCTCGATGCTCCACTTCCAGCTCGGTTCTTTCAGATAAAAATAGTAGTAAACAAGAGGCTTAATATGGGCCGTGAAAAATCCAATACGAAGAATCGTAAATGAGAATGGAAGACTTAAATATCCTGTAATAATGCTATAACCATTCGAGATTAGAGTTAAAAGCACAAGAGATTAGAGTTTAATAGTAATTTCGTATCTGGTAAAAAGTAGAATTAAAAGCGCGCTAGATTAAAGTTGCGTAATGGTTTCATAATTATGAGAAATGCCGGAACAATTAGAAGATAATTAAAAATCGGGATTAAAAGCACGGACGATTAAAATTTCGCAGTTATTCGAGTCGGGAATATTGTCGCGATTCCATGATCCACAAATATTAAAATTTTGTCACGATTTCATAATCGCCAAATATTTAATATCGAAAGTAAGAAAGATTAAAATTATGAAATTGACCAAAAATTTGAATCAAACTCACGGATAATTAAAATTTCGCGATAACCACTGTAAATTGCGATTGAAACCAGAGAAGATGAAACTTCCTAGCCGTTATAAGAGCACAAATTCAACGAATGGATTATCTCTCGATCGATCTAGCTGGAGTCTTAATTCGCTTGATCGACCAGACCTCATCATCATTGGCGATTTATTATTCCAAAATTCAAACAAACTTTTCTACGTAAGAAAACACTGGCGGTAAACAGGAGCATAAATTTACGAGGCTTACGAAGTCAGAGAGGTGTGTCTGGTTACTCTCCAAGTTCCAAGACAGGCTCTTAACGAGCTTGAAACTTTCCTACTCATGATCTTCGTAGGCGGTCGACCCTTTACGGAAACAAAGGGACGCCTGGGGATCATTTGATTAGGACGATTCGTTAAACATGCAAATCCTCCTGGTCCACCAAGCACGTTCGTCCAGTTAAATTCGGTGAATTTCTCCTGAATTTCTTTTCAACGCATACCTCCAACCATTCTTTCTACGTTCAAATATGTAAACTATACTTTACAATTACGTCTATAAATTTTAATAAATTTCGCAAGAAATAAATAAACGAATAGGATAAAAAAAATAACGATTAACCCTCTGCGGGTCAATTAAAAAATTACTCGAGCCGCAAAGGGTTAAGGAAATTTAGAAAAATGGTGAAGGTAAAATTGATGAATTTATGGAGGAGAAGGTAGACGGAGTGTAATATCAATTTTTCTATTAGTTTTTACGATGGGAAAGGAAGGCGCGTGTAAGGAAAAGAGATATATCAGGAGATACAGGAACGTCCCTCAAAATAAATAGCCTTTTCCTATCGTGGCAGGCTCGTATCTTCCTCTGGGCCTGAAAGAGCAAACAAGGTGGTACGGATTTACCGTATCTGAAGGTGAGATCTTCCTTCGGCTCGATGGAAACGTTCCGGTGGCAAAGCTGACGCGGAAGCTTAATAAATTCATTGGAAACTCACTGTACCGCTGGATACTAATCTCAATCAAAGAGTACGAACGCTTGGAAAGTTGGCAAAAGCTCCAACAAAGGTGGCTTTGTTACCGCATTCGCGAAATACTTAAAAAGAACCCTGTCAACTGTCTGGAGTTAGTCAATTTAATTAAGATAGAGATAATTTTGATAGAGATGATTGTCACTGGGAAAATACAAAAGAGAACTTAAATCGATATATTAATTAAAAAACAATGCAAAAATTGATATCAAATAAAGAGGAAATTACAACAACAGATCGTAAATATTTGAAATCCTATTAGCCTCGGTTAATCGCTCCTTTTATCAATAAAAATATTCATTCACTGGTTAAACTTGATTCGTTAATTCGCTTAATTCGTTAATAAAAATACCCACCCACATAATAAACTCGATAATCACCCAATTTACCAATTAAAACATCGATTCGCTAGACAAACGCTCAAATAAATCCACGTAAGACCCACACGAAATTTCCAATTTCGAATTACACGCCAAGCATTACCACTCGATCTCGACAAATAAAAAAGATCTCAGAAGTATAACACTCTTTCCAAAAAATAGAATCGATCGATACTAATCGAAAGGACTTGGAAATTAATTAGAGAATAAATGCATTTTGCATTTCGAAAAAGAAGAACAACGACAAAATTTCCAAGAAATCAAGCATTGAAAGGAAGGAACGTTGGAAAATAAGGTTTCGGAAGATCGAGAGGAATCCAAAGGTCGAAATTCACGGGAAGCGGGGTCGTTAAGTCGCGGGAATATAATTTCAGGAAAGTTCAAAGCGGCCCGGACCGTTAAAGGCGCAGAGACGTCGAATTCGCGTAAAATTCACGACCCCGTGTCTCGGCCGGGCAGTTTTTTCACGGATGACGTAAAAATAGAGAAGACCCGGGGGCCGATGGGAGCTGAGGTGGATGTCGACGCACCGTGGAAAATGCATATGAACACGAAAATAAGCGGGCCGACGGGCAGATAAAAATAATAAAGGGGCGGCTGTAAAAACAGAAATAGGCACCGACTTTACGCCGGGGCTAGGGACATTTCACGCGGCATTTACCGGCGATTGTCACTAAATCGCTCTGCAGCGCCGCGGAAACGGGCCTCGTCGGCTTCCGTTGCATAATTTATTCCCCGGGATTCGCACACGCTCCTCGAGCTCACGGATTTCTTCGTGATTGTTCGATTGGCTTTCCTTCCTAGGGTAAAGAGAGTCTAGCTGTTCGTGGAACAGAGTCTAGCTCTCTCTTGGTTTTATCCAAGGATAGTCGTTAATTTCCCATTTTATTCATTAGGCGTGTGAAATGTAAGGGTGATTGAAAACACATTGGTTTTAAATTAAAACCGATGACAGATGGAAAAAATGGGTCCTTCTTCGTATCTGCATGGATGAGCAGGTTTTTTAAATCGATTATTCTTGTATTATTCATGTTATGGGAACATTGACTTGAAATTGTTATGAAAATGATTAGTACACGTAGATTCGTTGGTATGTTAGGAATTGTATGTGAATTATGGTCGTTAGTATGATAGGTATTATGAGGGAGTCATAGAAATCCATGGTTTAGTGATTATAGTATAAAGGAATTATAAAAGTTGGTATTACACAAACTATAAGGGAACCTAATTAATATCGTAGGGATTATAAAAGAATTGTAGAAGTAATTGGTATAGCAGTCAGTCAGGAGCGATGGTTATCATCAAGATAGCGATACACTCGTGAGATTTTAGAGGAATTATTAGAAGAATTAATTAGAAGAAATAAAACAAGCGAAAAGTACCCAACGTAGACATATATTTAGAAATGTAAATTAACGGAATATGGTATTAATGATATTAACATCATCTACAACGAGAATAACTGATATGACACGATAAAAATAAATATCTATCGTCTTTCCATTTCGACAAATGTCAATATTAATTCCAGCAAGACCGTCTACGTATTTGCAAAGACAAGAAAATATGCAAAATTACACGAGTAATTCTGATGTGGAGTAATTCGAAGAATCCCGTGGTCAACAAAGGTTTCGACAAATTAATCAACGACACGATTCTCCCTGATAGACGAGCGTTGTTTGAAACATTATGCAAATGATTTACGCACGGTCGCGCGGACGTGACATTCGTACGAGAGTTATCGACAGAGGAGCAACAGTGGACTTCCGGTTCACCGAATAAATCGCAGTTGCCGGACATCGCGTATTGACCAATCAGAGTTCGTTTAGGTACTTGATGACCGTTCCGACTCCGATCACGAGGCCCTTTCCAGGGCGAGAATCAAAATCGGGCCTCCAAATCGTTTCCTCCACCCTTCTCTCTCTTTATCTCTCTCTCTCTCTCCGCTCTGTCCCTTTTCTCTCCCGTAATTAACCCTCGTTCCAAAGGTCCCTGGACCCTCTATTAACGCACAATGGCGATTTCATAATTCGATATATTAACCGCAGACGAAAATAATTACGGTTACGTGAGACCATCACGACGAATACGAATTTCGTTTTATTATTTCGCTCGATTTCATCCTATTCTTCTATTGAACAGTTAAGAAAGTCCGGGATATTCATTTTCACGCGATTATTTTAAGTAATATCGATTCTTTCGAGGATTTAGCTTTCGCTGAAAGGAGGGTGGATATATTCTTGAGAAGATGGCTCGCTGCTCGATTGTTCGAGAGAAGGATACGGATTGGGACTGAGATCTGAGAGATTTTACGTATTTTCTAGCTCACTGGTCTTCCCTGGCCGTTCAATCAGAATTTTATTTAATACGTTTCAGCTATATCTGCAGCGAGATTGAATCTCATTTCGGAAATAGGAAAAGTAAGAATTTGACGAACGCTTTGCTCCTCGTTCTCACAGAATCTTCGTCTAATCATAAAATTTCTTATAAACTCTATCCGTAATGCGTCTATTAACTTCAAAAATCTCTGCGAAATACTATAATAGTTTTTAGAAGAGTATTTATACCTTTTCAGTGATTTCGAAAACCAGTACAATTCTATCGCTATTTCGTCTTAAAAAATATTTTTCATACAAACAAACGTTTCTTTAGCAAAATGTTTTTAGGAACTTTGCAATCCTTTCATTATTCTTCCAGATAGAAATAAGATATCCACTATCGAATACACCGATTCATAAATCGGACGAAATGAAATTTTCCCCAAATTTCCCCGATTCTTCGATCCGGTCGATCAATAATATTCCGATAACCTAGTTTCGAAAATCACCGAAAGATCCACAAATCCGGAAAGCGTGGCTCGCCGCGGCGTCTGGCGTCGATCACTCGATAAGATCCGTTTCCGGAAGTTTGCCTAACCGCCGGCCTATATATCGAGGAATATTCCGGCGGGAAAACAAATGGGTGGGCTCGCGCGCGATTCGCCATTTCGCCAGGGCGGATGGTTAACCGGTCCAATTAGCGCGATTAATGAAGTCGAAGGACGACCGGCGGATAATTAAGAATAATTAAAGCGCGAAAGGAAGAGGCTTCTCTGTCTCTTTCGCGTTCCTCCACTTCCTTCTCCACTTCCTCTTCTCGCCGTTCTTTTTCAGCATCGGATGGTGCAAAAAGCGGAAGACGGCATCCGTGGTAGAGGGAACGTTTAATTTTCAGCCTGTCCGGTGCACGCGGCGCGACCGATAGTGTCGATGTTCCCGATTAAATGCTAATCGATTTAAATTAATTAGCAAGTGGGTGGTTTCCTTATCGCGGCACGTCTTTCGATTCTCAATTATTCGCCTCTCTGATCCTGGCTCGCGATTAGACATCGGAAAAGCAAGCTCGTAAACGCACGTGTCAATGAAAAGGCCACTTTCGCGACGAAGGGTTGCGAAAGATCCGATCCGATAAACGAGACATTCCGATGCGTGCTTTCGTTTCGTTATTCTTCATTTTTTCTCCCTTTTCTTCTTCCTTTTTACCGACTATTTTGAATCTTTCAACTCTTGAGATTCTTTCGCTCCTCCAATTTTATTACACCTCTATATCGGTAACCACTTGAATTTTTATTATTTTAATTCTTTATATTCCTCTGATCATTTGTAATCTTAACTTTTCGCGTTGCTAATTTATCGCGCTTTGAAAATTTTGTTCCCAATTTTAACTCTCCTATCGCGAATTTTTTATACTTCCAATTTCTAGCACCTCGAATTTTTTAAATCGCCGCTGCTTCGTTTACAGTTTACATTGTCATTTCATCATTTTATCCGCGACTCGTCGCGAACGTGGTATCCGAAACTGTGATCTCTATTTGCGAATGTTATAGGAGGCGCGATATAAAAGGGAAAAAATGAAAGAAAGGGAGAAAACGGGGGGAGAAAGGAAATCGGTAGACGAGTCACGTATTAATTTCGAACAATAACAACGTGTAACACGTGAACAGCGGGCGTCGAATGAAAATCGAACAAACGAATCGAGAGGGAAGGAAACCGAGCTGGCGCGTTCCGGAAACGAAGTTCGAGCAAGGGTGGGACCGGAAATCGTGCTTGACCGACACCAGGAAGTATAACCGGTAAATATATACGCGGATGGAAAGAGGCATGTGCCGGTGGAATGCTTAATTTCACGGTTATTGACCGGCATCTCGCAGACAGATCTATCGCGACCTGCTCTATTGTCTGCTTAACATGCCATCGGACGAGCTTCGTTACGCGAAACAGAAGCATTAATTATTATTCTGCATCTCTGTCTCGGGATAACAACTATTTCCTCGTGTCTACAAACGATACCGAACGGCGCGCGCGAGAATCTATGGGGATCGTTGCACGTCGTTTACGGTGTTTCACGTTCCAGAGTGTAGGATATCCTTTTTAGGCTTTGGCATTCTAAATCGCGTTACTACGGGTAGTAAAACTCGATTCCTCGATATACGGGGGTATCTACTGTTAGAAGACGCGATGTTAGCACTGTCAATGATTTTTAAAACATGTTATCGTAGAATCTATCATTTGTAATTATTATTTAGAAAAATTAAAGGATTTAATCGAATATTTGTAAAGACGTCGAAGAATTTAAAGTTGTTAAAGAGACGACAGATTACATACTTCAAGATGTAAAGAAGAAAATAAAACACACATTTCCACATTTCAAAACACCGAACTCGACCACAGTCATTTACGGCGTCGAAAAAATCCCCCAAATTATAAAACACCAAGCATAAACACGTACGACGAATCTCCTATTAATCCTACTCTAATTATTACCATATAGAAATAATTTGTCCAAATCTTAATATCGATATCGATAAAAATATTCCAAATATTACATTTAAATCTACCCTTTCCTCCAACCTCGATATTCAACGAAGCACAAAGGGAACCAGATGTTGCCAAGCTCTCAGTCGTCGACTACATACCCTACGCAGGTCTAAAAAAAAATGTCGTAAAGCTCGGGTAAAACGTGGTAAACCTGGCGTGAAAGGACGGTATCGATATCTCGCTTTCGCTCAGCCTATCGCGGGCGATTTATCGCTGCACGGAGCGGCGATGTTGAAAACGGAAGCGCGACAGGTCTGGCAGTGAAGCTGGAATACGAATCAGCGGGGCTGGTCGACACGGTTTGTTTTAACGACACCAGAGACATCGTGTCACGACAACGTCTCGTCCGGATGCAACATGGTGCGGTTCCGCAGAGCCGGATGCACCGGTTCTTTCGTCGTGGATCGTACACAGTTTACCCTGCCGACTACGTGGGCCCCGTACGCACGGAGAAAAATATAGTAAAGTGGAGTGTATCCTTTCGACGGCTCGTACGGACGGGGCGACGTGACAGTGTCAACAAGTGAACGAAAACTTCCGGTTAGACCGGAGAGCGGCAATCTCGTTACCATCGATGCTCAACAGAGACGTCGCTGCTCTTGTTATTCGTCTGTTAAGCTCGAATGCCAGTCGAACCGAACGGCGTTACGCTGAATGGGGGGCACGATTGGAATTTATGGGGATTTTTATGATTGGCTATACAGTTCGGCTCGTTTCCGACCAGTTGACACGCGTGTTTGGACATGTATCGTAAATCGAGGTGTTTATTGTCCTACGTAATATATGTTACGCGTTATATTAGCACATCCCACAAGTTCGTTTTTACTTTTACCATTTAAAATTATACGTCGATTAACATTAGATTTACGGACGTTTTTAAATATCTATCTTTATTGAGATAGATTTACGGGTAAAGAAATCTACGTACTTTCTTAAAAAATAAGACAATGAGTTTAATTTATATACAATTACGATATTAGCAAACTTAATATTAGTTGATGAAATCTATTAATATCGTATAATTGGAGATACTCACCCGTCAATTTGACGGGTCCCGTAAACCTAGTGTTAACCTTTGAATATTAAGGAGAAATGTAGTCGCTCTTTTGTTCTACGAACTCCTATTTCGTTGACAAAGATGTTAATTATCGATATAGTTTATAAAATACGACGAAAAATGTAAATAACGTAATGTAATGTAATTCAACTCTTCGGAAACGAATGTCATAATATACGAATTTTTGTTTTGTTTTTTTAGGGTAAAGGTGCTTGAAATATAGCGAAAAATAATTTTACTATTGTCATCGATGTTGTACATATTTTTTAATGCAGAAAATTTCCCTCGATTTGTTATTTTCAATTATTTAGTACATACTCGATGCATCGTTATCTTCGTTTCTCATCCGCAAAGGGTTGATATAATATTATATTACACGTGTTGGGGTATGAATAGAATTTATGGGAATTTTTAGGCTTTTAAATCGACGAATTTAAATTCAGGGAATAAGAAAATTTGCGAATAAACGATTGGTAGGTGCAGCGTAGGGAAAAAATGGAAATCCATCAACAGGGAACTGTTCTCGCGTTTGGTTCACCGAGTAAAAATATTTTCGCTCTTTTTCAGGGGAGAGTATAATAGAAGCGATTGGTGGGAAGGGAAAGAACTACGAGATTGTTCTTTGCGTTACAGAGGCGGAATTTTTTCCCGTAGTTCTTCGACGTCTGCGATCGCGAACGGCGCTGGCGGAATCGACGATTCTCGAAGCCTGGCTGCGCGGATATCCACGCTTCATTTCCGGCTTTAATTGAAGACAGAAGCGGAGACGAGCTCCCTGCGAAACCTTCTCCATTTCTCCTCTGCAACTTCTTATTTAAGCTTCAGTAAATCTCAAACACTGCGTCGAGTGTACACTCGATACCGAATTATAAATATTATAAAGAATATGAATATCGCAGATTGAAATTTTTGAAGACTACGAGGATATTACAAAAAATAAAACCTTCCAAAAGGTATTAATTTTATTAACTAATTTTGAGATTTTTTAAATTACTTTCTACACAGCCGACCCTACAATAACACGCGATTTTAACTTTCAATATTACACAATCTCCAATATTAATTACTCAAATTTTTCGATATCGATTCTCGCATTTATTCCTAGAATTAAAGCTCTCGAGCAATTCTCAATTCACCTAATCTTTAATTCTCCGATACAATACGATATTAATTTAAAACGTTACATAATTCTCACGATTATAACTCAAATCCTCCGATACAATTTCTCAAATTTAACCCTGAGATCTATAATTCCAGGACTCGAAAAATCTTCGATATACCTAATTCAATCCTTCAATACCGATTTAACTCTCATCGAATACCCAAACTCTAATCACGCGATGACCCACTCGCTGTTCACACGCGTGAAAACGAACAACCACGAGTCCCACTCGGACCTCACACCTATGGACATACGTACACACATGCCTGCTTACTTTCAATTCGTGCAAGCTAGCCTGACCGGAAGGTCCCGTGGCTAATTAATCGGCAACAAAGGGACACGTGAGACACGTGGACGACATAGGTTCCCGGAGTTCGCGGTCGGATCACGTGGAAGAGGCGCGATCGATGGATCACGTATGGCCGTAAATTTTACAATCCGTCTGCCGAGTTTCGGCTGGCTCGATCGGCCACAGATCGGAAAACGCGGCTCGTTTCACGAATACTAACAGCACTGGGCTTCCGGGGACCGTCTACGGACCAGGTGCCGTCTACACACGTCCGTCCACAGCTCAGGATTATCTCTGCGAGCCGATCAAAGATCACCGGATATCCTTTAGGACCGCGATTGCTAATTGGGATTCCGGCAGGATCCTGGGCTAGGCTGGGAATCGCCATTTTTCGCCTTCGCCGTTGGCGTAAATTCCGACCGCGAGAGTCCACGCTGGTTTAGGGTAATTTATACTCAGTCGAGTGGGGGTACTTTGTAATAGGGGGTCTTGTCTGGTGAACATTCCGATAGCGTTGCAAGTTAGGAGTGTTTTATATTGGTCCTAGTTCGCGATTGTAATCTGACTGACAATTCGAGATGCTGAGTTGTCTGAGCGTTTGATTATTAGCTGTCAATCGATCACAATGGGTCTTTCGATTAGATTAACCCAATTTGTGAATAGAGGTTACTTCGGGGAACAATTAGGTGGTAATTTTTTACTTGGGTTTTTAACTTGAAGCTTGAAATAAGTCGAAGTAGTTTCTAATAAAGATCGGATGGCAATTGACTTGAATTTCACTTGCGATTTTTTAAGAAATATTCGAAAACCGAGTGCGATAGTTATCTCTGTTTAGCGTCTTCGTAGACATGCTTTGAACATTGACACGGTCTTTGAACGACTCGAAATAATTCAAGGTTGATCTTGCTAATAAACGAGTTACTTGTTTAACCTGATTCGAGGAGAAGAAGGCGTTCGTTTGCTTCGTTGATTATCCTTTCAAAGTCCTCGAGGAAGAGCGACATAATTTGCTTAATTTAATCTACGAATTAACCGATGGGTAATATACTAATCTTAATATTTCAATCGTACCAAACTTTCGTAGTATAATATACGCTATAATACGATTTTCTAATATTCGCAACTTCGAATCAAATTCCAAAAGGACCAAATTGTTCCAAAACTCTACTAACCTAATCCAACTCTTCCAAGAACCATGCCGATCAATCTCAATTCTTAAACAAAAGACATACCAACCAAATCGAACTCTTTCGAGAACCGTAACCAATCAGCCCTAATTGTTCGAGAAACCATACCGAGGTACGGGCAAACACCATGGCGAAACTCGACGAGGAAAATCGAGCGAGAGGAACGAAGCGCAGAGCGACTCGCGGCGCGAGTGGTTGCAAGGATCGTGGCTGCCCCGAGCGTAGTAGCTTTCGGCTCGAATTCGTAACGAGGCTTTTGTACGTGATTCGAAGGGGCATGCGGGCGCGTGCAAAGCGAAATCTGTCCCGTGGGAACGGCGGTCGGGCCTCTCCTTCGTTCGAGTGGCAACCATAATCGCCAGGCAGCGATTGATCGACAAGGAGGAAAGAATGGAATCGCCGAATTTATCCGGCCGTGAGAATCAACCGCGGCATTCGCCCGTCCGCGCGATTCTAACCTCTCTTAATCGGCCAATTAAGTCTCGTTGACTCGTTCGTTAATACATCAAAGTGCTTTCGGTCAGATCGGAATAGCGACTAGATGGAGACCTTTGACTTGGAATTACAGTAACTACGTGGCTCTCTCTCGAGTGGCGTTTATGCGGCCTGTTCTTCTTCGGTCGGGATCGCTGGGTGTCGTTCAAAGACGAATTAACGATTGTGTCTCAATAACGTATTCCTGTTACCTATCCTCGCGATAGCTCTATTAACTAATACCCCTAACACTTCTGTTATTCTCTCGATGATAGAACGAAACGCAGAGATTCGTCGATCCACTTCGGAAAACGAAAGTTAGTTAGTTCATCTTCCTCTACTGAATCTTCCGAATCGTTTTAACACATCGTGGAGCAAACGCTTTATTAACAATCGTATCCAGGAGTGTTCTTGATCCTGACAGAACTGGAGATGTCATCCGATCGTCTGTCCAGAATGTGTTAAAACCGTCTTCTAAATCGGTGCCAGCTCGTGTCGTCTTCCTCTACTCACCCCTGCTGGAAGAGCTGCGGTGTCGCCTGCGTCTGGTCCTGCTGCAAGACCTACCCTTCCGGTCTTCCACGTGGATCCCGTCTACGGTGTCTACAGACGCTGATGAGGCTACCGAGTTCGGTTCCACCAGAGCTGTCGGGCTCTGTGGCTGTCTTCTCGAGATATTGTCTTTGCTCGACGAACCTTTGCCTAGGAACGTACTGATCGAGTGTCTTCTTCGACCGCCTGCAGCTGATCCCGCTGCTGGCAGGGTGGATGAGAGGTTGTAGTACCTGAAACCGGAAAACGATGTTGACACCGATCCAAAAATTTCATAGAAATTTATTCCACTAACATGGGTTATACAGGAGACTAACAACGATACACTGATTTGTCTTGCGGTTTGGTTTACAAGTTAAGTTGGGTAATGGTACTTGGATAGAATTATTATTATCAGGGGCTGGAATTGGAAAATTATTCTTTTTAGAACGAGTACCAAGAAGCGAACGTTTCGAATATGTGGAAGGGACAGTGATTAGGGTTAATATCGAACTAGTTTCGGTTTATTTTATTACTGACCTAGCGTCATCCACGCCAACGAAGACCTCGCTCGAATCGTGGTCATCGTCGTCGTCGTCGTCATCGTTATGGTCGTGATTATCTCTGGCCAATCCACAGTACACCATGTCGTTGGACAGAAGCTCACTGGCGGATTTTAATACGGCCCTGCTTCGGCCTGGTCGCCTCCTGTCGTTCTCTGAATGCGAGTGCGATCTGTTGGACACCATATATTTTGTAACATTACGCGTATAAACGTTTTTTTCTTTAAATTATACCTCGTTAAAACAGTTAAAAATTCCCAAGGTAGCATCGAAATCGCTTGAATCGTTCGATAAAATTTTAACCGGTTAAAAATTCGTAATTAACGGAAATTTAGCCGATTAAAGATTAAATCGAGGAATGTAACCAATTAACGATTCAATTAACAGTTCCAAACAGGCTGGGATAAAAAAATTAATCAGCATAAATTTCCAAGGAATTTGCCATTAAACTAGCAATAATCATAGACATTCCTGTAATTAAAGGATTCGAAAAAATCACTATATAATTGCCGATCTGTGACTCGAGCTAATCAAAATTGCTCCGATGAACAATTCAAGAACTATCAAAAGATTCATCGCGAAATATCCATAAAAGGATATGAAACTTACGAAACGAAATACAATAATTCCAAAACGCTTACGAATCTATGAAACCCGAGCTAATTAAAATCTCACCAATTAATAATACACGAAAATTACAAAGGAATCTATGATCAGACAGAACTCACGCGCGAAGAAGAAAATTCGAAGACAAAATAGTTACCGATCTTTGAGACTTAAGCTCACTAAAAGTTCCATCGATCATCTAAGCAAAAACCACCAAGAAACACACGACCAAACACCCATAAAATACCCTTATACGCATCATAAAAAAAATTGCAAACCCTAAAACAGTTACCAATTTAAGATATACCAAAAGATTCACGAGGACACATCGCAAATATAAAACCGCTCATTTCAAAGACACGAAACATGCAATCTACGAGACCCAAGGTAACTAATAGTTCCACCGATCATTTAAGAAACTCAAACACCCACAAAGGATCCCCCCATACAGACCAGAAAAAAATTCAAACTCCAAAACAATTACCAATGTAAGATACCCAAAACAATTCAAAAGCTACCGAATGATTCACGAGATTCGCAAATATAAAACCAATCATTCCATGGAATTCCTATGAGACCCAAGATAACTAATAGTTCCACCGATCATTTAAGAAACTCAAACACCCACAAAGGATTCCCCCATACAGACCAGAAAAAATTGCAAACCCCAAAACAGTTACCAATTTAAGATTCCCAAGTCAATTCAAAAGCTAGCGAATGATTCGCGAGATTCGTAAAAATAAAACCAATCATTTCATAGAATTCCTATGAGACCCAAGATAACTAATAGTTCCACCGATCGTCTAACAAACCCGCACACTGAAAAAGGGTGCCGATGAAGAACAAAAACAAAATTGCAAACGCGAGGAGAGTTACTAATTTAAGATATCCAAGTCAATTCAAAAGCTACCGAATGATTCACGAGATTCGCAAATATAAAACCAATCATTCCATGGAATTCCTATGAGACCCAAGATAACTAATAGTTCCACCGATCGTCTAGCAAATCCGCGCACTGAAAAAGGGTCCCGATGAAGAACAAAAACAAAATTGCAAATGCGACAAGAGTTACCAATTTAAGATACCCAAGTAAATTCAAAAGCTACCGAATGATTCACGAGATTCGCAAATATAAAAGCAATCATTTCATAGAATTCCTATGAGACCCAAGATAACTAATAGTTTCACCGATCGTCTAGCAAACCCGCACACTGAAAAAGGGTCCGCATACAGAGGAAAAACAAAATTGCATACGCGAAAAGAGTTACCAACCTGTGCGGCAGATAAGGCGAGGGTGGCGCGACGTCCGAAGGTCTGGGATCTCCCTTGAGGAACTGCTGTGTCCTCTCGTTATCCGCGTTAGCGCTGACAGACCTGAAGAGATTCCTGAAGCTCCTTCTCTGGTTGACCGAGCCGCTGCCGTTTCCGCAATGACCGGTGCCATTCCTCGGCAGCATCGGCACGCGTTCCTCCGTGGGCGTCGAGGCGCCAGACGCGCTGCTCCTGTTGCTCTCCTGAGGCATCAGGGTGCTGTTGGTGGACGTCGAGAGGACGCTGGCCGAGGAGGTCGAGCCCATCTTACACGGACGGCGTCGGAACAGCGCCGTCAGACCCGTGGGACCTTTCGACGGCGGTGAGAGGCTGACGCTCGTTGTCGACGCAGGCGTCGCCGGCGACGACGCCGTCCCGCTCGACAACGAGAAATACGAAGGATTGTCTGTGAACATGCGGACCCAAGCTCATAGAGTCTGCACTCTGTCACGACTGTCACTCTGCGAGGACGCTTTCTGTCACCGGTCTAGATCCCTTCCGACTTGCTCATCTCACGCGACTTCCGATTATTCCACGATCGTCCTTCGCGAAACGAGACCAAGGATTCTTCGTCTCGGAATACTCGCAGACTTGGAAAATTCTAATCGAATCAATTCGACGATTCGGAGGACCTAGAGAGAGCCATTTCGCGCGTTCGCGATGGTCCAGGTTTTCAAGCGACGTTCCAACTACTGTTCCTGTCAATTCTTCTCTGTCTAGTCTTTCGAATGCTATCGATTTACGATCCTGCAGGACACGACGAACGCTTCGAACGAGCCGAATGCACTTGTCCAATGTTCAGACGAGTAACCTGTCCACTCAGCAGACGTATCTTTAGAAGAAGATTCGGAGCTGGACACTTGGGACGATCACCAAGGGAGATGAAATGTCATGGATCGAGGTCCGCGTTATCACAAGCGACGTGCCACGTGATTTTTCCTCGCGAAAACCGTGCAGAACACCGGTAGTAGTAGTACACGTGGGAGGAGGGGAGGAATGATTCGCGACTAGACGAACACGAGGTCCACCTGAGACTGTTCGGTTCCAGAGAGATACACCATGCCTATAGGACGCCATGAACGATTCGAATGGTACTTGAAAGTGGGGGGATGGACCGGACGTGGTATTGTCCCCCACCCTGTAAACCAGAAGCGAAGAACGAGGCAGCCGTACGCGGCACCGGAAGTCCGCCGCGGCGTCGTTCACGATCCAAGCGTTATTACTCTCCGAAGATGAATCGACCTCGCACTCTGACCAAGGAAAAAACAGAGGGGGCACCACGGGGGGACGAAAGAGTCACGAGGCAAGTCTGGTTTTCGGTTTAAAAATATTTCCTCGGGGACATTTTCGACCTTCGATTAAATTTCCAGATCAGTACGGTTTTTTTAATCGATATCGATTTCTGAGAAGAGCTTTCAATTTTGATTTGAACCTTCCCAGGATATCGAGATTTTTTTTAAATTTCTGGTTGTTACAGAAGGGTACTACAGGGTGATACAAATTTTTGTAGCTCGAAAATTATACACGATCTGAGTGAATCTATTTTTAAATTTAATTCGAGCTTCGATATTTCATTTAGATTTACAGGATAGGTTGTAGAATAACACGAGTTTTCTTCGTGTGTCAAATATTTTAGAAATTAGAAAATACTTCTGAGAAGTATATCGAAATTTGAGTTCGTATTTTTCTGTTTCTTTCTAATTTAAAACTATCCGGAATTCGATAATTCTCAGACGACTGTAATTGTTTTCTTTGATGGAAATTCATACAGGAATATGGGCGATATTTTTTAGTCCCGTAAAAATCATAGAATCTCATAGAGATTATTCTAGCCCCTGAAATTATTCCGTGCTTGTTTTCCTTCGCGTTTCCCGAGCTGCTAAATCCTTTCGTTTTTCCGGTGCGAGCATCTGGACTGTTTTATTTCAAGTCCGAGGGTTTTAATTATTTTATCTTGCTCGTTATACGCACGCGCGAGGCCCCTTATCACTCGAGTCGCTCCTGCTCGCGGAAACACGATGGAAATGTTTTGCGAAATAATGAGATAATAGCATTGCACGTTCTTGGCGAGTTTCAGCGCGCTACAATTAACCCAGTTAAAACTTTCGAATCCCTTCGAACGAACTTCCATGTAATTAGCGAACTTTCAGCTTCGTTCCCGATTTTTCCCGACACCCCCCTGCGTCATTTTGATTCCTCCTCCAGCGCTAAGCTTCCTTCCAATTAAACAACCCGACGATAAACGATTAAAGATAACGAAGCATCTCGATACACCGATCCGAGCTATTTTCCGCGGAGAAGCGTGCGCGAAAGCGAAAGTAACGAGAGGAAAGGAAACGGAAAATCGTAGAAGATTCCTCGAATTTGCATGATCAATAAAGATTACGTGAGCCGAGTACGTGAAACGAAACGAGAACGACTTCCAAATACGTTTGTCGCCTACGAATTCGGGTCTCGATTCTCTGCTGGCTGATCGAGATCCTCCGGCAGATTCCGCCCCTGTCCGTGCACTTTTCGAACGTGTTCGAAAATTTAAAAAGCTTCTCGAAAGTCTGTCTCCGCGAAGCTCTGACATTTCGTTCCCACCTCTGCTCCATCTGAACCGACGGCCCCCCACTTTTCTATAAACAAAATCTAAATAACCGTAGGAAAGAAGAAATAATCCAAAATTCCAAAAAGAGTATCGATACTCCCTATCAATAGGAAAAAGAAGAAAAAAGAAAAAAAATTGCGTCACCCTCCGAGACGAAGAAATAATCCAAACTTTCAAAATTAAAGAAAGCAGAAAATCTAACCTCATCACCAGTAGAAGAAAAAAGATTGAACCGATACTCGTATAGCAAAAGATTGGTACTTCCATCGTAACAAAAAAAAAAAAATACTGCAAGATTGAGAAAAAACGAGTGGAAGAACCCAGAAGAAATAAGTAGGATCAAACGAGATACGCATCGAAAAGAAATTCCTAGGCGAGAAAAAGGAAAAGAGAAAAAAGAAATTCGTTTGCGATACTACACATAGCCGACTGTGAACGATGTCGGAGGAAGGAATAGAGAAGCGGAATGAGAGAGAGATCTAGAGGAGGATCGAGGCGGCTATAAATACAGAGGGAATTAGAAATTCCCGGTGGTGATGAGAAATAACGTTGCCGGCTTTCAGGTAAGTCGATTTCGCCGAGGATTCGCCGGCAAGGACATTGGCTCGAGAGGCGGAGGCGGGAAGAGGAAAGAAGAAGATGCGCGTGGTGAGGGCGGAATACGCGGTAGCCGGGCCCGCGATACGTGGCCGTGCGTGATTATGCGTGAAACGCGTGACTCGCCTGCCAAAGCGTCCCCGAGATACGTGAGCGCCGATTGGTCCAACAACCGCCGATNCTTGCCACCGGCCCCAGCCGCTGCTCCGCTCTTCTGCAACAGGAACACGCGTTTCCATTGTTAAAATAAATTAAAACCGGGTCCGGGTGAAGCTGCAAATGACAAAGAAATTTCTCTCCCCTTTCAAAGGAAAATTTCTAGCATTTCTCCGTCACAGCCAGCCATCGTCGTTGGCCATGGTCTGGTTCTTGTTATTTCAATTTTTCTCCTCTCGATATTTTATTTCATTAACCCTTTGCACTCGAGTAACGACTCTCAGTCACCATTCGTTTTAATGCCATAATTTAAACACGAATAAAGGGACAATATTAAAAATAAAAAAAATATCGAAATATCGAAATAAAATAAATACCTTCGTTCCTAAACGCAAACGTGTAATTTTCTTTGCATATTTTGACATAAAAGATATCATCGAACTTATAGAAACATAAGAAATGCTTCTTCGTGACGAAAATGTCTTCGAGTGCATAGGGTTAAAAGTCAGTATGCATATAGAAATTATTGGAGACGCGAGAGTGACTATAAATATGAAAATGACTATGGACTTTTATGGCATAGTAATTGTAACAGGAACTGAATAGTACAATATATTAATTGCGATAGGAGTTGTGTGGTAATCGTATCGATGTAAATACAGGAGTAACTACAGATACAAGATGATTACAGGCTATATCAAAGACTACATCAAAGATTGGTGTATACACGTATACATGTTCTCCAAGCATTTTTGCATAAATGCCTCATTCTGAGAAATAATAGCCCGTCGACCGATCGTGTAATTTTTAATTAAGCGTCTAGCACAAGTCGATAATTAAAACAGGGTACTAATTTATTATGAATGAAATTAGAGCCGAGTGTTCTTTATGATGAGTCAGCTACGAGTCGGAAATGCATGTTTTGGGCAAAAAAATTTCCCGTTTCCGATTTACAGGCGTTGCTTCGTTAAAATATCGTATCGATCGATAATACATCTTTCAAGTTTGAGTGACACAATTACGAAACGAACCCGATTATTTTCTAACTTTTAATATATTCAAAGAAAATTGAAATTTCTCAAGGATTAAAATTCTCTTTCTGGAAGGACCGTTTTAAAATTTAGAAAAACTGGATAGGGAGAGATTCTTAAGCACGGCACTCAAGTATCACTCTGAAGTCCCTGCTTTTCAAGGTTCCTTTTAAAAGACACTCGAAATTCGATTTCCCTTCACCCTGCCTCTATAATCTCTAACATCAAACAACTAAAAAACACAGTCTTAAAATTTCCAGTCTCTCTCACGGAGATCTATCTAACTCAAAGAAATTCAAAGAAACTATTCGAATAAATTTTCACCCCCAAAACCACCCATATTATTAATAAAATTAAGAAAAAAAAAAAGAAGAACAAACTTAACATCGACAAAAAAAGCGAGTAAAAAAAAAAAAGAAGGAGAACAGTAAGAAAAAACGGTGAGTGAATTTCCATCCGTCAAAAATCCTGCGTGAATCGCGAGATCGTAAAATAGAGGAATTATTTCGACGCGATAGGAGAAGAGAAAAAAGAAAGGAAGATTTTGGAAAAGAGATATGGGGAAAATTTTTCGCTTGGCGGGTATGCCGATTCAGAGGTCGCATGTGCGTTTCATTCATCGCTGAAAATACGCGGGAATATTATATTTAGCGCGAACGCGAGGAGGCGAGTGTCGCGCGAGAACCGAGACAGGTTTATGGTGGTAGGCACGGGGTGGTTCAGGGGAAATGGGGATCCTCCCATTCACCTTCTATTCGCGAGATATTGGCTTGCGATCTCGCTTCGCTTTCCTCCGCTTTTCTTCACTCTTCTTCGCTTTTCTTTCCTCTTCGGTTCCAGTCCTCGCGAAGATTGGCTTAATTTGCGAAAATGTCGTATTTCGGTCATAATGATCGGGAAAAGTGTTGGTAGAAAATCGAAACTATTCGGTCTCTGTCTGTCTCTCCCTTTTCCAATTTTTCTTTCGAGTTTACGTGTTTGTAGAAATTGGATTAATTTGCAAAAATGTCGTATCTCCATCATAACGACGAGTAAAGATGTTAGAAAATCGCTATAATCGAAGTTGAAAGTAGCCACGCGATTCTACATCACAATCACTGCAAGCTAATTAATCGTATTATCTTCTCAAGTATTAAGGTCGAGGATAATCCAAGAAGATTAAAAGTGCAAGCGTAATCTCGCCAACCAACACCGACTCCCTGATTTTCTAAGCTTTACCGATAACAATTCAAATTTAATTGAGCGGCCCAAGTACGAGACTCTTTCTTAACAAGAAAATACTCTTTAATCCCTTAATTACACCGTATTACACGTGTTATGTCGTATTTTATTTTACGACAAACCTCTTTTCCGAACTATCCATCACATTTAATAAGATCGGATTGAACGACTTGAAATAATAAGAATTTTTTAAATAAAATTTTAATCAAACGACTTCTTTTGCCAAGATATACCACTAGTCGAAGTCACTCGAAAAAAAGCTAAAAATTACACAGTGTTATCATTTTGTTAAAATATGTTTAAAATAAACACCGTTATGCAAAAGTGCTTTTAATTTTTCCTTTCTTTTACTAACATTCTCTCTCTCTCTCTTCTTCACTCCTCTCTCTCATGCAACGTTTCCACAAAATTCCGAAGATCCGCGTAATTATCCCTCGAATTTAATTTCCTCCCTATACGAGGACGCAGGCATCTTTGCCTATCCTGTGCAAGCTCATTATAATTTCCGTGATTTTCTGACGGCGGTTTCCCTTGTCTCGGGCCTTATAACATTAACTCAAGGTGTTACAAAGCATAATTATTCTCAGACATGCAACGGTAGTTTCACGCGTGCTGCTATTAAATTCTTGCACAACAGCTCCTGCACCCGCCTCATTTGCATCCTGAGAGCAGCATTTCGGAAGATCGTTAAAGCAGGCCAGATCGGCATTCGTCATCTGGCCATTCGTGCCTTGCTCGTTATAACCTGCTGCTATCCGATGTTAACTCGAATTTTTCCACGCGAATTTTAATTCCGGCTGTTCGAACGATCGTTTAATCGCTTCCGATTTATCGACTCACCGTTGCTACATCGGCCAGCTGTCACGCGACTAATGAACGTTAATTACTCGAGGTAGAACCTCCATAGTCACGGCCTCGTGGACTCTGCCGAGAAATGGTAGATGCACTTCCTCCGAGGCTCGCTTCGCAAGCAACCAGGCTCGAAACTGCTAAGAGAAAATTCCCTACTAACTTGTCGCAGTCGATTGCAAGCTCTGCACTTGCCACTTCCATCAACTTTCTTCGCCTAAGTGCGAGCTCTACCCAAGGGTGGTTATCGGACTCGTGGAAAGTTACCGGAAAATTGCTCGTCGCGGTAATTAGCCAAGTTCTCGGAGTATTTTGCAGAGAAGAAAGCAAGGTGTGTCTCGAGGAACTCGTGTTTTCGAGATTTTTCTTCAGATTTTCCACGGTTCTTTCTAGGTGTTTCGTTTTTCTTTTAACGGGGTTAGAAATTTGAGAAAATTGAAGGAAATTGGAGGAAATTCGCTAGCTACGGGTTCCGTTGCCGGTTTTATATTGAAAAAGGGAATGATGGATGCTTGAAGAGGGCAAAGGAAGTCGAGCAAAGCGGAACAATGAGATAAAGTGAAATATTGTTTTATACATGCTACTGGTTGTGCTTTGTGGCTGCTATTCTAGTAAGTATGTCACAAAAGGAAGCCATTATCGTCCACGAGGCCACTCGTTTCACGAAGCAAAGTTCAGAAATTTGACTATATTTTCAAAATTTTCCACACCACGCGAATCGTTTGTCCAGATTCCAAGAACTTAATATTCAATAAAAATACTACGTCACTTGTCGATAACCGTGTATCAAAATACAATAAACATAGATGACACTGATTAAAACTAATTGAAAATCAGGTATACGTTTCGAATAATAGTTTTTTAATTCCAGTGTAAAATTAATTTTACCACATTTTAACGACAACGACAATTTTAAAACCCAGAATATCAAACTTATCCATTCCCGATTCAATTAAAAATGCCAAATATAAGTATCAACCCTTTGCAGACCAGGAAGAAAATTAACGATACATCATTGTACACTAAATAACTAAAAATAACAAATCGAGGGAAATTTTCTGAATTAAAAAACATCTCCAACACCGATGACAATGCTAAAATTATATTTCGTTATATCTCAAGCAGTTTTTACTTAAAAAAATCAAAAAATTTATTATTATTACAACAATACATGTTAATGTTAACACAACGATAAAGATTTTTCGAAATACCTACGGATGAAATTTCCATCGAATCACGACCAACGACGGAATTTAAACGATCGACGCGTTATCCTCGAGCCATCTCGTGACCGAGAGCCGTGTGTTCTGGTCTCTCCGCGGCCGGAGCAGCGCGCACCGACTATTTTCGTTCGGCTTCCGTCGACCGGCGTGGAACAGAGAGAGAAAGGGAACCAGGGAACGTGCCAGAACACCGAGCAGCAGATGGCGCGGCCAGAGCCAGGGTTATCGTTCCCATCAAACCATCTGATTTACTCCCCCGTGTCCAAATGGATCAGCTGATGGGACGAATCACCGCGATCCATAAATTGTCACGCGTTCTTCCTCGCCGTGTCCCCGGTTTGCGCTCGTTTTCGCGCTCGTTTTCCCGTGTTCTCGGAAACGGTGCTCGGGTTTAGGCCGCTGAGACACGGTTCGTGGAAACGGGGGCTTTATTTCTCTCGAGCGCGTGCTCGTTCCTTATTTTTCCTCTACCGTGGACAAACGCTGCGAATCCCCAAAGGATCATCTGTTCCGTTATTATCCAATTTTTCCAAACGCGTAGCTTCTTCTGGTAGAATTTGTCTTGACTTTTTTTGTTTAGCGGCGATTAAACGAGATAAATCGCGACGCGGTTAAACAGGTACCGATTTTCTTTTTCTTTTTTGTTTCGTTGATGATTTTGGTTGTTTCAAGAGGATTTCGGGCTACGTTTTTGCGGTTGTTTATCGAGATACGTCGTTCAAGTGACCTTGACCACCGAATGTTTACTTCGATTAGAAAGTTTTGCGAACGAAAATAGAGAGATGCATAAGCAAAGTTGCTATTCCCCGGTGTTGTATGAAAACTGTGCTAATTTTCGAGGGAGACAAATGACCTTGTCACTTACGTTTTTATTGTCTCTTCGTCGCGTTACTTGGACTGCCGCCATTTTTCTTGACATATGCTCGTAGTTACCGCCATTATCTTCGTATTGTCCTCGCTAACTGTGTAACTAGTTGTTTCATTTAACTCGGAGCGTTTATATGTATATATGCATCGTGTTGTTACAGTCCCTGTGCACTTTTTCTTGTTACACAGGGTGTTCCAGAAATAATACGGTCGGTATTTTTTTCTTTCCGAGAGATATCTGGAATCTTTTTTGGTTTTTATAAGTATAATATGATACTTAGTCGAGAGAGCAGCGCGACTGTCAAGTTTGGGAAACCGTCTTTGAAGTCGTATTAATTTCGTCGCGTAATTTAGCTCGAAGACCGGTGATTAATTCCCACGAGCTTCACGATCGCGTGGCGAATGACTGCCAAACGATTCGTAGCGCTCCAAGAATTTTTGAACGTGTTCGGCATTCCGTGAAACGACTCTCTGAATCTTCCTTCACCTTCTATTAGAGATATGACTGCGACGGGAAAATGGCCTTTAACTCGCGGCAGAACTTATTATGTCGCAGTGTCGAACTTCGAATATTTAAGAGCAATCTCGGAATTTCTCAATTCTTTCTCTATCACTGACCAAAAGTGAAATCTTAAATTTTGAAAACCACGAATCTAGAAATTTCTAAATAAACGGATCACGAATCTTGCAGTCAAAGATTCTATGAATCTATCCATCTTTGAATATATGAATTCTCTTGAATTTCGAAAATTTTCCGAGCCACGAATTTTGGATACGGAAATCTGAGAATTCTAGAAATTCTAAAACTCGGAAATTTATGTAACCTTGGATCTAGGAATTCTCGAATTCATAAACTTTAAAATCTATGAATCGGAATATTTTCCGAATATCGGAGTGCATAAATTCTAGAGTTCGTGAATCCAAAACTAAAATTTTTCTCGAAAGATTAAGAGTCCTAAGATTTGTAAAACCTAGAAATTCTGAAATTCTGAAATTTATGTAACCTTGAATCTAGGAATTCTCGATTCCATAAACTCTAAAATCTATGAATCGGAATATTTTCTGGATATCCGAGTGCATAAATCCTAGAGTTCACAAGTCTCAACTCCACGAACCTTAGAGTCCAAAACTAAAGTCTCCCTCGAACGAACACGAATTCATAAACTTTAAAATCTATGAATCGGAATATTTTCTGAATATCCGAGTGCATAAATCCTAGAGTTCATAAGTCCAAAACTAAAATCTTTCTCGAACGAACACGAATCCTAAGATTTATAAAATCTAGAAATTCTGAAACTCGGAAATTTATGTAACCTTGGATTTAAGAATTTTCGACTCCATAAACTTTAAAATCTATGAATCGGAATATTTTCTGAATATCGGAGTGCATAAATCCTAGAGTTCACACGTCTCAATTCCACGGATCGTAGAGTCCAAAACTAAAATCTCTTTCGAATAAACAAGAGTCCTAAGGTTTATAAAAACCTAGAAATTCTGAAATTTATGTAACCTTGGATTTAGGAATTCTCGATTCCATAAACTCTAAAATCTATGAATCGGAATATTTTCTGAATATCCAAGTGCATAAATCCTAAAGTTTACAAATCTCTCAACTGCACGGACCGTAAAACGAAAATCTCTTTCGAATAAACAAGAGTCCTAAGATTTATAAAAGACTGCAGGAATCTTCCTGTTCACGAGCCTCGTCGTCCATGAACCCTAGAACCCGTGAAGCTTAGAACGTTAACGGTACCCGATTGTCATTTTGGAAAGTGCAAAAGGGAAAACGGGCACGGTTGGCTAATTTACGGATCGGTATAATTTACGCACTCCATGTTAATTAACGGCGCGTCACACGTAAAGGAACGACCTCGCGTAAAAGTTAATGCGCGTACGCCCCTCTTATGGAGGCACGTGCACCGTCCGATGCGCTGCTTTTTTTCATCGCTGGCAGGTGCTGCATCGCGGTGCACCAGCTACGTACAACAAATTAAATGCAGTTCAGCTTGACCCGCCGGATCGACGAACTTCTTTTTCACCTTGAAGCAAAAATAGCGCCTAGCCCTACGACCGCTCCTTCCGACTCCCTCCTATCCCAATTTCAACTTTTCCCGACTGTTCCTCCGCTTTTTAGCAGGGAAAAATAGCTCTGGCACTCGAGTATTTCCACTTCGCGATTTTTCTACTTGCTCCAAGTCGCACATCCCCGAACAAAAACTTTTTTCCAACTTTTCTAACTACCTTAAAAATGAAAACGAAAAATAGAAACCATTGTAATTTTTGTCAGAAGACCTTCTTGATAAAGAAAAGTGAATATACAGAGTGTATCCTGTGAAAATGTAACCAATTAGATACACAACAAAAATGTTTCTTTTATTCTTTTTAATTTAAAAATAAGATAAGCGTAGTAATCCAGCTTTATTTCTTCTAAGTGTATAGCTTTCTCTGTCATATCGCGAAACTGTTGCCAAAGTATATCTATACTAGGTATGACCTTGACACGACTTTTGTTTCGCTATCATTAAGTGTATTTATCGCGAAGGAATGAAATTATTTAAAGGAAAACTCAACAAAGACTGGTCGATCGTAGTAGATTCTTCTTCCGTGACGGATCGAAAATCGCGTGATTCGCACGTGACACGCATTTTTATGCGTCGGTTACGCAACGCACCGCGTTTATGGCACCATCTCGGACCCACGCAGTGCACATGCACGCTCCATCATCCACTCTTACGTCGTTTCTCGTGGATCAAGGTCCCGAGATCGAATTTGGCGCAAGCACGTTTCGGTTTCTCTTTTTGGATCACGCATACTTTCTCCCAAACTGATACCTGAATTTATTATCAACCATGCACGAGACCAGAAACCTAATGCAATTAACCTGTTTACCTGCTGCCACGTAACTTGTTCTACTCTCGAGAAGATAACAATAAAAACACGACAGGGAGTAGCAAGCAATGATAAATGGTAACAAAGATTTTCTTGCATCGAAATTTCTCGAAATTTTCCAAAATCTGTTACGCGATTAATAAATAAAAATATCATTCCCTAATTTTGAAAATTGCACCTATGTGAAAACCACACGTAGTAAACATTTATTTTAAATGTAGTATTCGTAAAAATTTCACGAATGGAATTAATTACTTCGAATGAGAAGAAATTGGAAATCACGCGTCATTTTTGGAAAAATTCACAAAATAATCGCGAAATGGTAGAAATAAAAGAGGAAAAGAATAAAAGAAAAACTTACGTTTAAAATGTTCGGTACGCGAACGTGTATTTTCCGAGTCAGAAGTACGGAAAACCTCGAGTGTTTACACGAACTTTCTCCCTGCTGGTCACTTCCGAATTATCTCGTGAAATATTGACACGCGACTAAACTTCTATTTACCAGTCTAAAAGCAAGTGTCTAATTAAAACGCCGATAGACGTCATCCACTCGGACCAATGAAATAATTCCAAATCGTTCACGTCGCTATCCAAACATCCAACCCTGCACGTGCTACACTCGTGCCATTTTAAGTGCCATTTTGAATGCCATTTTTGGTGCTATTCTAGGTACCATTTTAAGCGTCCTTCTAAGTGCCATTTTAAGTACCATTTTGCACGCTATTTTAGGTGTTATTCTAGGTATTAACCGTTCTAAGTATCATTTTAGCTGCCATTAGAAGTGCCATTTTATGTACCACTTCGAGTGCAATTTAAGTGTCATTTTAAGTATCATTTCGAACCCGAGTAAGATCCTCCAACCGTTCTCGCCAATGTTTTCTCGACAAATGAAAATTCTACAACGTTCGTGTTTCCCCGATTTTCCACCGTTGCCAGAGGGCACTGAAATGGGAAAAATGGTAAACGATGCGGGAATTATATAAACGTACAAAAATACAACTCACATCGAGGTCGGGTTGGAAGTACCAACGAAACGAATTCGCGTGTAACGTTCGAGCGTCTGGTTAGGTTCGGCTGTCAGGTTCGATCTATTAATATACACTGCGAGCGGCCTGCCTAATTCCTAATGGAATATTCGTACAGATTTCTCGACGTGGACGCCTTAAAAGTATTCGACGCTGGAGAGCATGCTCGACCGTCAGCTATTCGGGCCCGGTGAAATGTCGAAATGCACCGAGACAAAAATTTTAATTCGTTGCTTAGAGAGGGAGAAATATTCCATGACTATTTCCAACGCTTTTTCCCTAGAAAAATCGATTTATTTATTCCTTGACACGTTCTACGAATAATATCGTAAACTATTTGTAAGATTAAACCGTATCGAATTAAAAATATAATTATAAAAAATTGTAATTAACCACTATATTATAAGAATGATCTAAATCGGGAATCCAAGAGAAATTACATCTTCGCTCATTTCAATTTCCATTTTCTTTCTTTCGATGTTCATTTAATGGAGAGAAATATTAATAGAAATCGATATTTTATCCTGGAGGATGTTTTGCAAAGAAGATGTATACGCGAATAGAGCGAGATCAAAGATGGAGGCTGTTTTAGTTTCGTGGAAAGTGACATGGTCGTTCGATCAGCTGATCGTCCACGTGCTCCGTGTTGCGAGAGCAATATTCTTCCTCGATGGAGGGAAATCGTGTTTCCGTTCGAGAAACCGTATTTTCGGGAGTAAACGACGAATATAAACCTGCCTTAAAGTATTGCCAGAGCGAAGGAATGTCGACGAGCTGTTAACGAAAATATCTAATCTCGCCTGGCGGTCGATTACAGCGTGAAACACGAAAATTCCATAAAAACACGAGAAACTTACGTGTGTGTTTTATATTTTTACAGCTATAAATCATCTCACCTTAATTTTTGCTGGACGATCGACGGAAAGAACACTGGTAGCTTCTCGAAAAGTCCATTCTTCTTTCTCCTCTTCTTTGCCACGTGGGTCTTGAAAATTGACCGTTTCTTCCAACTTGCGTATAATATATCTTTCTTCGTACCCTACTCCGGATAATTTTCGTTTTCCACGAGTCGGTCGATTGAATTTCAACCGGGAACGATCGACTGGTCGCGCAATTAACGCAGGTGCGCACAGTTGATCAGGTCTTCGAAGAAAAGGCACTCGAGGCTACGGCGCTTTTTGTCCACGCGGATGGACGAAAGCAGTGCATGAAAGGTGGCATTATTCGTTCGTAACGAGACCCTTCGAACCATTCGATAACTTCCTTTTTATTCCGGCCTCTCCAAGCAACGCATCAAAGCGCACTTCAGCGGCGCGCGTTCAGGCCGCGCCGAACGTCCGTTGCATAGAGGCTTCTTGCTCGCCTTCCACTTCGATACACTTCTCGAAAAGTGGCCAAGACCGATTACAATATCCCTTTGAAGGATCCTCGCCAACGATCCTCACGTACGCGCCATTTTCTCCCATTCTTCTCGCGCCATCTCCTCCATCACCATCCACGCGCGTTTAGAGACTCGAGTTGCTTGGAAATTCGCGAGGGAAAAGTTTCGAAAGTTCCACACCGAGATAATAGAGTCAAGCCCGTCGGTCTATTTTCTAATTCCTCCCTCGTGCAACTTCCCAAAATGGCAGCCAAATTCCACGACGGGACCTTCGAACCTCTATCTTTAGACGGATCGACCTCCAAACTCCTCGAGCGATTCCCAAATCGAATCACGTGGAATTTTAAAAGGAGAACCAGTCGATAAGGAGACGTTGGAAATGGAGCTTCTATTTTCGATGTAAATAGAAAACCGTGGATAGGGAATAATCGAAAGGTCCCCCGGTTCCTTCGCTCCGACAAATATCTATCCAATTTCCATCGAAAGTTTAGTTCCCAGACACTCCAGGCCACTCCTTCTCCGTCGAGCCAGAAATCATCGAAGAAAACACGGCTGGAGGTATCTCCGAATCCTTATCTCCGCTGCAGTTGACCCTATTTTATCGTCGCAACTCCAATTTTATCCACTAAGTTCCAAGTCCATTCGACGAGTCTCGGAACCTCTTCTTCAAACGTTCATCTTCATCCTCGAACGCTAACCGAGATGTCTCCGGAGTTCCATCCTTCTCGTAATAACCCCTCAGCTTCCTGGCAACTTCAATTTCACCCGCGTCTCTTCTCGGAACCTTAGCTACTCTCCTGCTCAAACAGAGAGAGCCTTCGAAGAAGAGTACACACCGTGAAGAGTCTTAGAACCTCGTCTCTGACCTAGCCAGCCCTCTGTCACTATCGACGATGCGATTCGATCCACGATTTCTCCTTCGTCGATCCTTCGCGAGATCTTCGCTGTCTAGCGAAGACTTTCGTTCATTTAACGACCGATCAACGTGAGTTTTCCGAACCAACTCCTCGGTTCGGATACCTCGGACTCGCGGTGAGGTTCGAACGAGCACGGAATCAGGGAAACACGGTGGAAGCAAGGGTTCTAGAAGTATTTAGAACCGGTGTTGCGTGGGGTTGCGCAGGAAGGATGGCCGCACGCAGTCACGGCACAACACTTCACGGAATACTGACAAGTCAGGGCAGAAGAGGAGTCCGCGACGATGCCATGTGACCGTCATTCGTGCTCTCCTTCTCTTCTCTTCACTGCCACCACCCACGCATCTGGCAGTGGCCAGAAGAAACGCCCATGTGCGACCAAGCAGCGTTATTTCGAGATAAACAAGGAGAGCGGACGGAGAAGCGAAATCGACGATCGCACGCGTGTGCGTTCCTCTGCGTGAACAGTGTAAAAGGGAAACCGAGGGTATATTCCTCGAAAGGCGAGAGGTACGCGCCGCGACTAAATATAATTGCTCGCGCGAATCGTTTTCGTGGTGCAGGCCGATGGAGTAGAGACGACGCCTGGAAAATTGGAAAATTCGAAGGTCCTTTTCGGCTGAGGAACCAACTTTTGCCATGAATTTGCGAATTAAATGCGATCGGAGTTGGATGTTGATCGAAGAGTAGTTATTTAAGGGTTGTTTAGGGTTTTCGAGGTTCTTGATGATTTTTTGAAATCGTTCGTTAGTTTCTTAGGCTCTTCCAGTGTTTTTTATGCGATTCTCTTATACGTATTAATCGTCGAGTTCCATTATACTTTAAATCACAGAAGAATGTTTCTTAGCTCGGTATAATTAAGATCACTAGCTACTAGGAACGTAAGAATTCGGATTCCTGTATAATCCGCAAGACGTGAAGTATTGACCACAACATTCCTGTAGAAACAGCCACGTTTGAGAACTTTCGTCAAACATTCCGATCGTAGCAACGAGATCCTAAATCTGGACAATTGCAACGATGAAACGTATCGGAAAAAACTTTTACACTGTCATTATTAACTACACAACCACATTATCTTACAAGAATTAACCAACTAAAAATAAAATCACTACCAATTTCGTTATTTATAAAATAAAACGTTGCAAACATAACCTACCATTTCAAGAACAATTCGACTCTAAAATAACTCTGTTATTCTAAACCTCAAGAATCGTGCAACGCGTTTCTAAAAAGTACGAAGAATCGTTATAACACACCTACCTCCAAACGTTTATTATTATTTACTATTACCTCGAAAAAACCAAAAAATAAAGAAAAAATCACAAATCCGCTTTGTCTTAGCTTAACCCTCCCTCTTTTTCATCGATAACCTTGATCTTACCTAAAAAAAAGCCTGAAAGAATCACAAAAACGCTCTCACCAACGTAAACCCGGGGAAATCCTGTTTAAAAAGGAGAGGAAAAAAAGTGGCCGGTATAGTCCTTCGAGATGGATCCTGACAAAGGGTACCAGAAGCCTCGCGTGCATTTTTTTTTATTTATAAAATAAAATAACTTATTACTTCAAGAACAACTCAAACCTAATAATAACTTCTTTCCTAATAATAACCTCAACAATCGTGCAACGCGTTTCTAAAAACCTCGAAGAATCGCTATAACCCACCAATCTCCAAACGATTCAAACCTCCAAAAAAAAAAAAGAAAAATGACAAGAACAATCTGAAATCCATTTCGTCTTGGCTTAATCTTTCCTCTTTTTCATCGGTAACCTCGATCTTACATAAAGAAAGTCTGATAGAATCGGAAAAGCGGTTTCAGCTGCTTAAGAAGGAGAGGAAAAAAAATATAGTCCTTCGAGATGGATCCCGACAAAGGGTATCAGAAGCCTCGCGCGCATTTTTTTTTTATTTATAAAATAAAATAGCTTATTACTTCAAGAACAACCCAAACCTAATAATAACCTCAACAATCGTGCAACGCGTTTCTAAACACCTCGAAGAATCGCTATAACCCACCAATCTCCAAACGATTCAAACCTCCAAAAAAAAAAGAAAAAAAAGAAAAATGACAAAAACAATCTGAAATCCATTTCTTCTTGGCATAATCCTTCTTCTTTTTCATCGATAACCTCGATCTAACATAAAGAAAGCCTGAAAGAATCGGAAAAACGGTCTCAGCTGCTTAAGAAGAAGAGGAAAAAAAGTGGCCGGTATAGTCCTTCGAGATGGATCCCCGACGAAGGGTACCAGAAGCATCGCGTGCATGCGCGCACGCGCGACCAGCATCGGCCACAAAGAATTCCAGTTGGGGTAAGGTTAGTGCCGCGCGCGTGCACGCTAGCGTGTCTGTCACGCATGTGCGTACGGAAACAGAGCGGAGCGTGTGTTTCCTCCCGCGGCGCGGCCTGCTCCGCCGCGCCGGGGGCACGTTTCCTTTCGGTGCAACACCATTCTGACCCCCTTCGTCGCACGGTGCATTAGGCTGTTGCACGTAATCGCCGGAACGATCCGTCCAAATCATCGGGATTCTTAATAACACACGACGCGACAAGGTTGCACCGACGAAGGACCGTTTATCGCGCCGATCATCGCCGGCTGCTGCGTCGATTCGCAAGCGTAAGTAATCTTACGAGCGTATGCGCGCGGAATTCGAGCTGTTACGGCGGATAACGTTATCGCGAGTGATTGCGCGTTCGACAGGGGATCTTTGCCGGAGAAATTTTTCCCGGACAAACGGATAAGACGGCCTCGAGATTTCCTTTTGCGTCTACTCGACGGATCAACCTTCGATTTGTTCGAGGAAGCGCTGTTTCGTTGAACGTTATCGATAGGCGACGTTTGATGGAAAATGAGGTGAATCAATGTAGGAAATTTTACCAAAGATCGTGAATAATTTGTTAACGTTATCGACAAATGATTGTCAATGGGAAAACGTGGCTAATTTGTACAGCCAATTTTGTATGCTTGAAATTTTAATATTTGCATCGCGAATTTTGTATATTGGAAATTTATGCTTCTTTAAGAAGGTTTAATTTTAGGTTCAATTATGACCCTTTGGTATTCAGGTAGATCTAAACCTGCACACCCGTTATATTCCTCATCTTTATCTGTCTATAATCGAAGAGATTGCAACTAATCGAAATTTCTCGCTGTGGTTCAAAAAAATCAGATATAATATGAAATAATGCGAAGAGAAAAATAAAAGCGTGCAAGAAAGCAGACTTAACGGCTGCGATCTAGAAGAACGAAAAGAGAGGAGAGAAAGAACGAGAGAAGGACAGGCAGAGAACGTTTTAATTGCAAAAGGGAACGGTGTTCTCGAGTTTTAACGGAGAATTAAGATTGTTTGCCGCGGTAACTGTTGCTTGAATTATTTATGGACTTGGCATACACCTCGATACCCTGATGTCTAGCTATGGATTACTTCGTGCCACTTAGAAACTTGTATTAAACAATACACTATAGCTCGGTTTACAATAGCGTACCTCAGATATTTTCCAAAATTTTCGAAGACATTTTGCCAACGAAGCGATTAGATACTTTAAAAGAGCGATTAAAATTATTAAATTTTCAATTTTATTATTAGAATTATAAATGTACAACTAACAAATTTGCGGACGAATTGTACTACAACGGAATGAGATATGAAATAAGTTGTAAAGAAACGGGGTTGTCGAGAAAAATAGAGGAACCCTAAGTGCGAATGGTTCGTGGCCACTAGGTGGTCTATTTTCTTTCTTTGACAGGGTCCTCGCGAATGGCAAAATGGTCTCAGAGCCGACCTAAACTCGAGGACACGATGTAGCCTCTGCGGGGCTCGTGCTGTCACGTGCCACACATTCGAATGTTGAAAAATGTGGCAGCTTTTCGTTAGGTTCGTCGATTTGCCGGAGCAGAGAAAAGGAAGAAAGTTTAACATTTGGCCGACACGTGTTAAACACGTTTAAACGACTGGTCTCCGGTTTCCGACGCTCCTACTAGTCCCCCTAGAAACCCGCCATTTTATCGTAAGCTATTGTACCAACGATTTTCATTCTTCTAAAGTCGCGACGTAACTATTAGGTCGTCCGATAAATTCATGCCGGTTTTTACTTTTACCATTTAAAATTATACATCGAATAAACCTTTAAATATTAACAAAAAATTTAGTCGCCCTCTTGTTCTACGACTTCTTTTTATTTCGTTGGCAATGACGTTAAACATCGATATAGTTTATAAAATGTGACGATAAATGTAAATATCACCGCGGAATGAACTTATGAGACAACCTAATATAATTCTTATCATTACACCAACGCACGTTTTTCACGCATCCTATTCCCGAAATATAAAAAGCGCGAGAAATACATCTCGTTTCTCATTCTTCAGGAGCCGCAATAAAACGAGATTGCGCGTATCGTAAAAATGTAACAAGACGATCCGAACGGAAGCTCAACGTCGCGAATAAGACCTTGTTACCGTGATTCACCGTCGTTCCAACCCCCCGAATTCGAGATCTTCATTTCCCGTCGTCCCAATTTGCCGGCGGATCAAACAATTGAAGTTACCAGAGAGAAATCCTTCGGGGACGAAAAAACAAAGCGTCCTCTCCGAGGTCGCAGGAAGGCCGAAGGAAGCTTTCGAGCTTTCCTCGTTGAAAGCCTCTTCCCGAGACAATGGCCTTAACAGCTGTAAGCAGAAGGTACCGATAATCAGCGGCGTCTTCGGCGGAAGCAAGACGAATGCATAATGAGCTCACGCATTCACTCACGTTTTACCGTCCTCCTCTTCTTCTTCTTCTGCTCCTTCCACTCCCGTCCCATCATCCCATCGGCGGAATTTGAATTTCTAATGACGTACGAGCTTGGAGAGGATTATCCGCGACAAACGACGCCTCCTCCGTTTCTGTCAGCGTGTGTGTGTGTGTGTGCTGTCCTCGCGACGAATTAAACTGGATAAAGGTAAATATTCTACCTCATCAGACCCTCGTGATTGCATCCGCGATACACCTCTTTCGAAATTTCTTTTCTACCAAGCGATCACGACATATTTCGTCCGATACTTTGAATCAACGGTGAAGTAACGGAGTATTAGAATAGTTGTGTATTTTGGAAATTTTTTTGATCGATGAGACGATGAATATTGAAGAGTTCGACGATATTTCAATAATTAGTTATTAATTTTTATTGGAATCTTAAAAATGAAACAAGTTTGTACCCTTAAGGAACACGGATTCCAGAAATAGGGAAAAAATTCATTGCAAGGTTAAAATAAAAATTATAGAACTAACGAAGAAAATAAGGAAAAGATACGAGGGAAGAAAAACGCAACACAAGTAACTTTCAGTTTCAATGCGTGTGATTTATTATAAGAATTACAAAAACTCGAGGTAAATAAAAACATCGAATCCATTCAGCATTCGATACCCTCTCTCCGATTAACCATTCCATATTCACCCCAACGAAATAACCACACACCGTCCAATTAGAACGAAATATAACTCTACAATACCCGATTTTTCGTAATTAACGCTAGATTTACAGACGTTTTTAAATACCTATATTTATTGAGACCCGTCAGATTTACGGGTGAAGAAAACTACGTATTTTCTTAAAAAATAAGACCATGAGTTAAATTTAAATACAATTACGACAGTAACAAACTTAATATAAGTTGATTAAATCTATTAATATTGTATAATCGGAGATACTCACCCGTCAAAATTGACACGTCCCGTAAAAGTGTTAAATTGTAGTGTTAAATCGTAGTTACAAGGGGTTGACGGTCGACGTAGAAAAATATTAATAAAATGCAAACGAACAAGATCGGCATATCTCTCTAATAACATCCCGATCGAATAACAAACGTTAACGAACATTCCCTAGTATTTACCATCATTCTCCGCGGCACGTTCGCCCGTGGCACGTGTAAACATTACTGGCACCCACGCGACAGTTATAAAACGAGGATATTATCGAATGGAACGGTGCAGCACGGTAAATGGGCCGTGTAATGCGGGCCACGTGAGCTAAAAACCCCCGGGTAACAGGTTTACCTTTTGAAACATTGACACGCAATTAAGGGAGCCCGGCGAGGTACAATGGAGAGGTCGGAAATAAAAGAGTCATTCCGCCACACGGAACGATCGCCGAGTACGGGAAATTAATTTCCAGCCGGAGGATCCGGGGTAAAAGTAACCGCGTGTGTGCAAAGGGTGAATATACCGACGAGGCCAGGGTGGAGGGCTGAGAATGAAAAATATCTCCGCGTATGTATGGCCCCTCGACTCCACGCAACCCGTTTTACGTCCAAGTATACCGCGATCCTCCGCCTGTGATAGGCAACCCGATTTTTCACTCACGTGCCCCATGAAAATAAGTACAAACGTGTGCGTTACCAGTTGCAAACGATTCTTCGCTAAAATTAATTATCTTTGCCGAGAAAATAAATCGAAGATTCAATTATTTTTTCTCCGTTTTCGCTTCTTATCGGATCGATTTAACATCTAAAAAATTAATTTTTAATAATTTCTCTTTGCGCCAAATTATGCCGCGATCCTCCGCCTGTGATAAGCAACCCGATTTTTCACTCACGTGCCCCATGAAAATAAGTACAAACGTGTGCGTTACCAGTTGCAAACGATTCTTCGCTAAAATTAATTATCTTTGCCGAGAAAATAAATCGAAGATTCAATTATTTTTTCTCCGTTTTCGCTTCTTATCGGATCGATTTAACATCTAAAAAATTAATTTTTAATAATTTCTCTTTGCGCCAAATTATGCCGCGATCCTAAGCCTGTAATAGGCAACCCGATTTTTGACTCGCGTGTCCCATGAAAATAAGTACAAACGTGTGCGTTATCAGTCGCAAACAATCCTTCGCCAAACTTAATTATCTCTGCCGAGAAAATAAATCGAAGTTTCAATTATTTCTTCTCCGCTTCAATTATTTCTTCTCCGCTTCAATTATTTCTTCTCCGCTACAATTATTTCGTCTCCGTTTCAATTATTTCTTTCGCTCCTTATCGGATCGATTGAACATCTAAAAAATTAATTTTTAATAATTTCGCTTTGCGCCAAAGTATGCCGCGATCCTCCGTCTGTGATAGGCAACCCGATTTTTCACTCACGTGCCCCATGAAAATAAATACAAACGTGTGCGTTACCACTTGCAAACGATTCTTCGCCAAACTTAATTATCTTTGCCGAGAAAATAAATCGAAGTTTCAATTATTTCTTCACCGTTTTCGCTTCTTATCGGACCGATTTAATATCTAAAAAATTATTTTTTAATAATTTCCCGTTGATGAAATGTTTGACCGAAAATTGTTTTGCAAGGGGAGTGCAGTTTGAGATTCCTGGGATTGCTTATTACGCTTGAAAGTTCATTTCCGTGAAAACTAACGGCTCTTGAGAAAAGTATACTCGTAATATAATATTTTCCTCGTGTTTTCCGGAGAAAAGGATTCGCGGAACCTCGGAATTATGCTAATATAACACAACGCGATAACACGAATATTTAATATCCCTCGTGACTGAGTCTAAATAAATTCTCGATTTAAATAAACCCACGCGAAAACTCTGTTTCCCGTACGGACGAAGCGACGACGAATTATTTCTGCTAACTTTATCCACGAGAATATCCGAGGTTGAATAAATTTCGTAATTTTTACAAGACACGGGGCATTTCGTAAAATTTCAAAAATAAAACTTTAATAAATCCCCCGGCTCCCGAGCTGGTCGGTATTTACATTACTCGAGCCGGGGAAAGACCGGGAAAATGTTGCGAGAAGAGGCGGCTTCCGTTTCAGTGACGGGGATATTTTTTTATCGGGCTCCAGGGAATAAAATTTATTTCGTTAGGAAGAAAAGATAGAAGGCTTGTGTTTTAAAGCTTGCATGAAATTCAAATCCCTGCTCGCGATTCGGCTTTCCGCTTTTTATTACACGCGTATCTCCGTTGCCATTCCGAAATCCGCGTTCAACATCCGCCATTTCGAGGCTCCTCTGTGTGGAAATGGACGACAGTGAGCTTTAAATCCCGTGTCGCGGATGTTCCAAGAGAAAATAAACTCTTTTCCCAACCAGTCACCGTGAACAATCTCGAATTTTCCGCGATGTTACTTTTATTATAACAACGAGAATATAAGTGGGTGATTCTACGTGAAGAAACAAATCGAAAATAAAGAATAAAATTTGTTCACTGGTATATCCACCGAGTATGGTGATATACCGATGCTTCTATGCGTCTAAAATCAAAACCTAAGTGCACGTGAATTTATTAGAACATCGGCAACATCCTAGCTAGCTTCAAGACTACAACGAATTTGCGTTGCTTTGATTTCTGCTCTTATTTGTTAGTCCAGAACGAACCTGAACGAATTTTCAGAAAGTGAAATGTTCTAAGAAATGTTTTGTACACGATGAAATTTCGGCGTAGCACTTGATAGGGAAGCTGCCTCTAGGCTAATCGATCAACTACCTTTGTTAACCTTTGTTAACGCAACCTTTGCTAGAAACAAGGCATGGCCTTAGGTGAACGCTATTTCAATCGATATACTTATGTAAATTATGTTCGAAATCTGAACAACGGAAAATACGAGAAGATCCCTTACCGATCTCTTCTCCCGGGTATAACAGATGAAAATCTACAACACCAAGATCGCAGCCAATTAGCTCGTATTACTTGCTATATCATTTCTAATTGTGTCGTACAATTAGAAAGGATATGTGAAATAATACCGATTGCCCAGGTCTCACCACGTGGAGGTGCTGCGAATGGAGACCCACCCTATCCACGTCCCATCCTCCCTCCATTCGCGAAAATATTTACCAACATTCGCAGAAATTTCCCTTTTGACGCGCGTTTGCAAAACGTTCGATCTTCGATCGCTATGCAAAAACATGGCAAAAAGGGGATTTGAAAGAAAAATCGACGAGAGAAACTATACCTGAAAATAAAAGATAAATTTTACCCTCAACTAAACCTAGAAATAAAAGTTAAATTAAGTCTTAAACTAAATATTTAACTCTATGCGAGATGTTATTTCAGTTCTGTATCAATATTTTACATTTTCATTGGCACGAAATATAGATAATTAGGAAGTTTAAATAAAAAAAGAGACAATGTTTGGTTAATACAAGATTTTATACGTATCCGGCTATGAAAATGTAGAATAATTGATAATTAAAAAATTAAAAAAGAAAAACCCTCACGAAAAGAAATAAAACGTCTCTCAAAGAATTAAATTTATTTTACTAACTAATATCAATTGCGCATTTATAGCAAGATTTTTCGTTCCATCAGAAAAATATTGATGGCTGGATGNATACTAATTAATATTACTTATCGTTAATTATATATAAGCTTAATTAGTAATATACATAATTACCTTTACTTAACCTTAATCCTACCTAACTTAAAATGTTATATTACTTAAATACTAATGAGCCTAGCATTGTAGTTTAAGTCCCTGCTTATATATTAATTCCTTACTTAAATACTAAAATCTTAACTTATAGCTATATTACTTAAAATTAAATCTTACTTAATTTAAAAATATCCTACCTAGCTAAAAAACTAATTCATCCTACCTACTTAAAAAACTAATTCATCCTACCTATCACATATCTAAAGGACATTATTAATCCTACCTGGCTAAAAATCTAAATCATCCTACCTATTATATATCTAAAGGACATTATTAATCCTACCTGGCTAAAATTTTAAATTATCCTACCTATTACATATCTAAAGGACATTATTAATCCTACCTAGCTAAAAATCTAAATCATCCTACCTATTACATATTTTAAGAATATTATTAACCCTACCTAAATAAATAACTAACTGTAACGAAAAAATAGAAAAATGCAATGTGACTGTCTTCCATCGGTGATCCATAAGAGTTCCTGAAACAAATTTTGTTAAGCCTACCTACATAAAAATTCTAATTATTGTTTATTCATCATGATGTATAAAACCTGGCGGAGATTATATTTGTATACATTCTACCTATCATAAATCTAGGGATAATTTTATACACCCTCATTGTTACGAATCAGGGATGGTTTCAACGTAGCCTACCTACGCTAAGAATTAAAAATTTGGCTTGGAACCCTACCTACACAAAAATCTGAATTTCAAAGGAAAAGGAAAAGGATGTAGAAATGATATGAGATTCGAATCTCCTCATGTTATATCCGTAGGTTTCACAATGGTTCCTGAAACATATCAAGCTAGAGATAAATTAGTAAAATCATACGAGATGTAATTAATTATAGTAATTAATGTGATGTGATTATAAATAAATAAAGTTGGCTTACAAACCACTTTCCTTTAAGTCATTTCCTTTCGCGTATATTATTCCATTTCTGAGCCTCCATCAAATATAGCGATATGTAAATTTTGTAAATTAATCTGAAACAAACTTATGTCCTGGATTAGTAGATAAAAAAAATCTTATTAAAAATAACAGCTGAAAGAAAACAAGTTTTATTTAAAAAGAATTTTAATGATAGCCGAATAAAATTTTTCAATAATTTGTAATTGAAACAATCACACTTTACTGCAATTTATTCGCGATTTTAAAAAGAAAAGAAGATAAAAAACAATTCATCCGAATATCAAAGCAAAAAAGAAAAAAGAATTTATTATTTTTACGAAGAGTAAAAATTGATTGATGATGATTTTAATTGATACAAAAAAATAAATTATAGTAATGAACAGTTTCTAACTATTGACTCTAAAATATGAATTTTTATTGACATTTCAAAAAAATTAATATTCTAGAAAATGTCACTGTAGCAATCATTATTTTGCAAGCTTAATTGGAAAAAACTTAATCTTAAAAAAAAATAAAAATAAAAAATGATTGGAAACAGATAAATATATATAACACAGCAGTGATTTTTTTAACAAACATTTTGGTAGTAAAGGGTGCTGAAAAAGGAAACGCGATGGGGTGGCCAGAAGGGTCACCGAAATAAAAATTTTCACTCAATATAAACCCGAGAGCAAACCGTGAGTGAAATATTCCAAATTTCGCAACGCTAATTTATTAAATCTATAATAAAAAATATTTACAAAATCAAGCGCGAAGAGTGCTTCATAATATTTGCAATAAAAATGAATTTACCATTTACAAAGTTAATAAAAAAAAAAAAATATAAGAAAAAGAGGAAAGAGCAGACAACTCGCGAAAATTATCATAATATAATTAATTAATTAGTTAACGCAACACTAATAAATACTAATTTATGCACTCGTATCGAATAATACGCAACACTAATAACGGAGATGATGGGCAGCCATGGTCCATGCTATGGTCACCCATATGCAGCTTTATAGCTGCAACAGGTGATTCTTCTCAGGAATAGGACTGTATTTCCACAGTCCCAGTGGAAGAATTTTGGGCATTATGTATTCGCAACACTACTTGCAAAACGCGATCGTATTTCAACGCAACGCTAATTATGAAAATAGGGAAATAAAAAAAAACGCGATAAAGTTAAACGCAACGCTAATTCTTGAAATGAATTTAATAAAAATTACTATCTTTATATGTGCAAGAAGCTACTTTTGAATACTCCCGATGGGTCAAGTCGCAACACTATAAATTTAACCAAAAGCTAAAATATTATTATTTAACAAGAAACAATAATTCACATAAAAAGGGATGAAAAACAATCGCGATCTTGTAATTCGCAACGCTAAATCAAACGCGATCGTAGTAACTTCATCGCAACTCTAATTCAAACCGAGATTATTTATTCGCAACTCTAATTAAAAACGCGATATCTGGTCTTCTTCGTGACACTAAATAAACTCCCGAAATCTTCTTCTCCTTCGCAACTCTAATAAAAATCGCGAAGTTTGGTCTATTTCGCAACGCTAATTCAAACCGTGATTAATTATTCGCAACGCTACTTGCAAAAACCGCGATTTGCCCAAAAAGGGTGTTGGGCCGATATACATCGGCCAGTAAACAAACTACTACTAATACTACTACTACATGAAGTTAATATGAGCATAGTGACAAAGTAACAACAAGAATAATTTCCCATCGTTTCGATGGGAGATCATTCTTAGGCTGCCCTCTTCGTGACAGTTTGTCGAGCAGCCTCTTCTTCTCTCTTCGGGCGCCATGCCCGCTGAAACTTATATCTAGGCTCGAGATTTTCGAAACGCAAACCAAAAAATAAGAAATAACAAAAATAAAAATCGCGAAACCGATCGGAGCGCACATGGACGAGCAACGATCATAGCGATCGCTGTTCGTGCCATGCGCAAAATCTCGAGCGAGTACACGTTTCGTTTCGGGACCTAACCTCGCGACCGCGACCGCGATGGCTGCTAAAACGCAGCGAAATTTGAAAAAATCGATAGGTGAAGCCAGTGACGAATGGCAACACCCAATCGTGCCAACTTCACCGTCGACTATTCAAATTGCATTTCCTGAAACAGGTTGGACACGCGAAAATATTCCTACCCGACCAGAGACTGTGCCAACCTGCCCGGCCCTACCTACTTACAATTATCATTCACACCAGAAGGTATACTACCTACCTACCTAACCCTATATTTAAAAATGGCAAAAATCAATCATTCAAACACACCACACTCCACGGTTCTCACGCAAACACCCGGGTGCAAGGTCCTACACTAGAGAGGCCGTCCCGGGACACCTCCGACACCCGAGTGCCACAACATACTACTTTCATACTCTAACTTTTACGTACCATTTACTGAAATCGGCTGACGATTGCTAGAGACCTTTGCGTAAATTGCGTATATTGATTCTCGAAAAAAGAAATTCGTAATCGAGCGAGTACGAAAATTAGTAACATTACCGCGTTTATACTAGGCATAATCTGGTTTATTTAATGGCAGATTATGTTTTCTAATTGAAATTCATATTTAAGAATTTTCAAAATTCGTAAATATATGTATTCGCGAAAGTAAGGGAAGCTATTGTACGAACGACGCAATTCCACAACCTAACCACACACACATGTGGAAAATACGTCGTGCACGATACCCTAACTCATCGTCAGCCGCCGAAGAATTATTAGCTTATGAACTAAGGTCATCATGCTCATTGCCTTTCACCCACCCAAGTAGCACCGGGGCACGTGAGTGAGATCCTGGCAATGAACACGGAAAGGGTTAAACCTTAAAATCCTCATCTAAAAGCGGGATTAGTATATATACTATTTATCTAACGGGCTAATGTTCTTTCGTTTTGTAATATTTCGATTTATGTATAATGATTTTACTTTAAAAAATTAACAAATTATCTGAATTTGAATATCGAAAGAAAATATTGATAGTGAATAAGGAATTTAGTCGTTAAAGCAAAGATAAAAACTATATGTAATGACTCTAATTGATTCTAATTTAATAATCAGTAAAAATAACCTCAGACGATTTCTTCGTCAAAGCACATTCTCGAAAACACGAAAATAGAGTTTAAATTTGTTGCTTTGACTCCGAAATCTATCTAGCGCGAAATGTTTTCTTGCACATAATATTCAATACATTGTCAAACGAAAGTAAATTGACTCTAATATTAATTTATTTCAAATTCTATTACCAAAAAACAAGAAATAAAATTTTCGTTTATTTATTGAAACAACAATGATAAAGTATATAATCATTGTTATTGTGTTATAATTATAATTATGGTAGTAACGAAGTCGAAGGGCGTTCGACTTCTGCACTACAAAATATTCAATCATATTCAAATATTTATTTCGATATTTATTCTATAGCAAACTAATTAACAATACTGTACTATTTATGTTACCAGTATTGCGTATAAGAATATACTGTAAACTAACTATTCCTATTTTTATTATTATTATTCAAAAACGCGATGTGCAAGAAAACCTATCCTGAATTAATATATAAAATACACGATACATTTTGTCACGGGTATAATAAATACCCGCGGTCACTATGCTCAGCAAAAATTCTAAATAATACAACCGATCACCCGTGTCGATTCGGACCTTTCGTCCTACGACATGATTGGGTGACCGGAGGAAACAAAAAGCATGCGACTCACCGATGCTGCGATGAATCCTTGTTGCAACTGCTGACCGGAAGTCATCGAGAAGACCGTTGTCGTGAAGACCATCGTCGTGAAGTAGACCCACTGGATAGAAGAATAGAGGCTGCAAAAATCTGTAACAGAGAATCAAATATTATAGTCTATCCTTAAAGACACGATTTAATCATTTGAAAAAATAATTTTTAATCGACGAGCAAACACTGACTCTACCTTCGCGTATGGCAATTATGATTATTTTTTGCCAGAGCTACTGAGCTCTGAGAAGGAAACTTAATACTTTAAACGAAAACAAACACTGACTCTACCAGCTGCATTGCGCGCGGCCACAAAGATCGCTGAAAGAAAAAAAAATTAGTGGGGAGAGGGGACTCGGGTGAAGAGTTCTTCCCTGTCGAATGTTTGTTAAAAAAAACTACTGCTGTTTTTATGAAGTTATGCTACCGCTGTTACTCGTTTTATCGATAATAAATGTAGAAAACAGAACACGTATTTGAAATACCAAAGAATAAATGTAAAATATTAGAAATATTATATTGTAATAAAAATTATAGGAAACAGTTCATTACTAGACTACGAAATATGTTCGAACCGCTCTTAAATTTGCGTCGAAAATTGTTCGTATCTGTAATTGCGACTCTTTCGTAAAAATAATAAGAATTATCATTTAAAGATAAATTATCCCGACGTTATAAAATATTCGCGACCGAAATACAGTAAAATATGATTTATTTTTATTTCATATTCAAATTTGGAAAATTTGAAAAAATTGCGTCGTATAATTAATATGACGCATTAAACAAATTGCCGAAGTATTTATATTACCTCTGGCATAATTATAATAGGTACAATATTACCTGGTTTACACGAAAAGTTAGCAGATTCAAAAATTCAAAAATCATGGCATCCATACTTCCTTCTCCAAACGAGGATGGCCATATTTGATTCTCCAATACGCCCGTTGGCGGCCATCTTGGATTTTCAAATACGTTCGTTGACGTCCAATGCGTCTTACATGATTTTTGCAATTATTGACCTGCACAAACAAAAATTTGCTATAATAATGTTCAAAAAGTCATTAAACAAGCGTATATTAACCGAATCAAGTGTATAAATGATAAGAGAAAGGAAATAGAGGTATTACGCAATAGATAAGCCGAGGCCGGTGACGTAGGTGTAATGTGACACGTCCGGTCACGACAAGTTTTCGAAGAAGACTAACCCCACCACGCTGAGCAGCGCTCTGATTGGCCGAGCGGCAGCTTCCCCCACCACTCCCGATGCGCAGTGGACGTAAATTCGCCAAACACGCAGAAACACGAATCATGGCTTTGCTAAATACGACTTTTCTTCCAAAATAATTCTTCGAACACTTGACTTTCCGGGAAATAGCTAGTTCGAACAGGACTAAGACTAGAAACTAAAACATCGAAAAGCTATTATGGCTTTGAAACTAGGTTATGTAACTCGTTGTCTGCTTAACATTTCAAATTTCCCAGCCTGCCGCGCATTGGAAGTGGTATGGGTAACTGCCGCTCGACCAACCAACGAACTGTCTACTGAGAAAACGACGCACGCGTCGCGACGCCACGGTTTGCCTGGTGTGGAGGTGCAAACCGTGTCTCAACGTACCGTTTAAACTGTACGAACTATACGAGCTGTACGTACTATACGAACTTTACGAACCTTCCGAACTACATATCGCTGTGTGCGAAGAGGCGGCGTGCGAGGTGCGAGGATTTTGCCAGAGAGTTCGATCACGTGATGGCGTGACAAAAAAAACCGTTAGCACGATCAGTCGAGTCCTGTCTGCCTATAAAGAAACATTGGAATTTGGTGTCTATTTTTATACCTTCATTACATATCCCAATTTAGTAATAATTAGTATGATACTTCTATTGCACTGCTAATTTCGCTTTGATTTTATGTTTATGTGCGACATAAACCGACGGGAGTGAAAATCGTATAACGATACTGCATAGATACGTAATATCGATTATAAATTCTAGATTTTGATTGTGACTTAGAATATTTGGTTATTATAGCTTGGAAATGGCAGTTCTTTAATAGTTTTGTCAATTTTTCTCTGATTTTGATGTGGCATGTGCGAAAGAAAGCGACAGAAGTGAGAATCGTATAAGGATACTGCGTAGATGCCTAATATCGATTATAAATTCTAAATTTCGATCGTGGATTAGGATATTTGGTTAAGATAGTTTGGAAAAGGCAGTTTTTGAATACTTCTGTCAATTTTTGTCCGATTTGGACGTGACATGTGTGAAAGGAAGCGACGGAAGTGAGAATCGTATAACGATACTGCGCAGATACGTAATATCGATTATAAATACTAAATTTCGATCATGGATTAGGATATTTGGTCAACATAGCTTGGAAATGGCAGTTTTTTAATAGTTTTGTCAATTTTTCTCTGATTTTGATGTGGCATGTGTGAAAGGAAGCGACGGAAGTGAGAATCGTATTACGATATTGCGTAGATACCCGATATCGATTATAAATACTAAATTTCGATCATGGATTAGGATATTTGGTTAACATAGCTTGAAAAAGGCAGTTTTTGAATAGTTCTGTCAATTTTTGTCCGATTTTGACGTGACATGTGCGAAAGGAAGCGACGGAAGTGAGAATCGTATAACGATACTGCGCAGATACGTAATATCGATTATAAATTCTAAATTTCGATTGTGGATTAGGATATTTAATTAACAAAGCTTGGAAAAGGCAGTTTTTTAATAGTTCTGCTCATTTTCCTCTGACTTTGTCGTGACATGTGCGAAAGGAAGCGTCGGAAGTGAGAGTCGTATAAAGATATTGCATAGATACCTGATATCGATTATAAATTCTAAATTTCGATTGTGGATTAGGATATTTAGTTAGTAAGATAGTATATAAAATAGATACGCAATCTTTTGTAATACAAAAATGGATTTTACATAAGAATCATTTCCAAAGATACAAAATGATTAAGTGACGTTAAGCTCCATTCTCAAAATTAAATCTATCATCATTCTCCAAAATTTTTCGTAGCTACACAGTACATCTTTTACTTTGCATTTCTCTACATTTCTCTGTCACGATAATCGATACAGTGGCAGCTGACCGATAAGCTACCGGCACGTGACCGGGATCGCGATCTGGATCAGTCGGTCGGTAATGTCGCGTGCGAGATTCGAGGTCACATAGTCGTAAGTGAAAGCCACGAGTCTCCGGAATCTCTAGCAATCGAGACGCAGTTTGCGTTTACGTTGATCCTAGTTGCAATCGTGCTACACAAATCTCTCTACCAAATCACGTATGTATCGATCACTTCGTAACAATCACTCTCCCTCTCTATCCCAAGGAAAAGAAAGCGATAATACAGCGAAACTTATCGGTATCTTGCACGAAGTCTGTCGAAAAAATTCCATTACACGATGTGCGAAAGGGAAATCGTCTACCTCGCATCTGTGGTTAAGTCGAAAAAGTAATTTTTTTAAAGCGAGTGTATTTATTTGTTTATCAATAGTTCGACAGGTGTACAAGTGTCAGTGTAACCGAATTCTCGATTTGGTATGATTAAATGTGACGTAACCATGAAGACGCGATGTGGATTATCGAACTTCATTATGTTAATTAACATTGCTCGTGGCGTATACGTAAGGAGAACGACTGTTGTTGTGTATGTAACGAGTTAATTAATTTATTTCGAAGGATGAATAAGTATTTAGACCGTTCTCTGTCGTTGTAATACTGGTTACAGGGAGAGTGATAACGTCTCTGTGCCAGGGGCCAAAGAGATACTCGCCGACATATCTCGTAAAAGTTTCTCTGTTATGCTAACTGTTTGACAAATTGGAAAGAAGGTAATTTAATTAAAACGGAATTGTGTTTTTTAATTTTGGTCGAAGGTATAATTTCTGAAAACAGTTGGTACTTTCATCGTTAATATGTCACGTATCGCGTGTTTTGTATTTAATATTAAATTTATTACACTTCGAATAACCAGTGTTTAATTCACAGGTCATATCATTGGGCGTGGTAGTTTCTTTGTATTTATCTGTAGCCCGAAAAATAAAACACGCGATATCTCGTGACCTATTCGCAAGTCTTTCCAACACGAAATCTCGAAAACATCCTATTTGTTATAAATTTACTATTCCGAATAGCTAAATCGAAATAACTTGCCTGGGAAAATTTAATTTCCATTGAATTTATTTATCGGAATGTAAACTCCCAGAATCTATTAATACGTATTTTCAATAACAGCTACTCTGCTAACGGAAGGATAGATCGGGCAAAAAATTTATTAATAAAAACATTCATTCCTCGAAACAAACGTTCAAATATCCTGACTAAATAATCCGTACCATCTCCAATATACATATAATACCTAGAATCACGAGCTCTGCGCAGAATAACCGGAAAGAAAAAAAGAATCCTAGAGAAATTCCGTTTACCTTGAAAACCCGTGTGTCCAGGTGATAGCCTCTGTCGGTAAACAAGGAACCGCGAGACTGTGCGTGCATCCTCGCGGCAGGAAGGTCAGATCGAGAGTGCGCAGGAGCCGGCCGCGGAGTGGGGGGGACTCCGGATCGATTGGCTGGGCCGGCGGCAAGGAGAGGGGCGCGGGGCGGCTGGACTGCGCAGGCGCGCGGGATTTCCCGGGAATCGGGTCTTTCCGGGTCTCCGACACGGTTCTCGTTCGTTCGGCTCACTTGAGCGTCCGACGCGCGACACGGCAACAGGTGACCACCGGAAGCCGAGCGAAGGTCCTCGAAAGCGACGAGAGAGAGCACAGAGGCCGAGTGTCGCGGGACCAGATCCACGCGTTCGCAACGCGCCTCGAGCATCCACGGAGATCGATCGATCCTCGCGACAGCATCCGTGGAACGATCGTCGTTCGGCCGAACCGAGACAGCGAACATCGGGAAAGAAACGGACCGATCGGCGAGGGAAAATGAGCGTCGAGGACGCCATCAACTATAAGCCCAGCGAAGAGGAAGACTACTACGCGCTCCTGTCCTGCGACGAGTCCTCGTCGGTAAGCTTTACTGATTTCAAACGGTCGCTTTCCGATCATCCGTGATCCTTTGTTTACTTTCGTTTGTTACTCGTTACAGGGTTGTTTATGTTGGTTGTTTAAGTAGCATTTGTGTTGTCGTTCTGTTTGCTTTCTCGTTTTCCATCGGACTGTGTCACTGATTTAGGGTTTGTGTCTAATTGTGATAGTACTTATTTCCTTATCGCTGAATTTGTTTGAATCGAATGACTGTTTTTAAACTTTTCACGGAAATTTACGCGTTAGGTGTTTTATTGCGTGATTTACTTTTTGGTATACGTAGAATGATTTCTTTCAAGATTCTTCTGCCCTCCCTTCGTGCGCTGGTCAATTTGTTCAACCGTGGCAGGTTTAATATTAACAATCTCTATTCTCAAGTGGTCTACACACGTTTTGGTAACGCTCGATTTTTACGTTTCCATACACGTGTTTTAAATTGAAAATTATTCGGCCAATTATTTCCCGATGACGAAACAATTTCGAATGTTAACTTCAGCTTTACGTTACTTCAAGCTTCAGATTCCGAAGCGTATAATGGAATACGTATTTAGTATACTTTCGGAAGTTATGTCGAATTAATTAGCTTCACTGTCGGGACCGCGTTATAGAGGGATAATTGCATCAGCGTTAGGAACAACTTTAATTAGACTCTTTGGCTGAACTTCTCGATTACTATCGATCATTTGCCGATTGCTGATTCACTTGACGAAAATTCGTCGTGGGATATTTCAACGGGGATTGAATCCCTTCGTGATTGATAGGTCGAAATAAAAGTGTCTTCGTTGCTTTTGGTAATTTTATGGATTCTCCGGATTTTTTAGATTTTTGAATTTCTCGCGATATTTGGGGATCTCTGGGATCGTTTTGTAATGTTATGTGGTATATTTCAAACCATAATTTCAGACTAAACGTAAATTATAGATCTAGGAAGCTTTTGTACATCAAACTTTCAATTTGTTAATTTTTCCTACTCAGAAATTGTGTTAAAAAGATATAATAAACGCGATAGTGTTTGATTTACGAAAAGAACGGTAAATAATAGAAAGTAATTCGATAGAAAGTATAGTATCTATAACAGGGATGAAAAATCGAGAACTAGAATCGAGGAAAATATACGTACCTATACCTAAACACCTTTTAACCAATTACACTAATTAAAATTTGAAAACCCAGCTTCGATTAGAAGTAGAACAGGTATCAAATCCTTCGAAAATTCTAATTCCAGTAAATCCAGAAGACGCTAAACTCAGTGCATGAAATTAATTTTATACCAACCAGACAGACCAGAATAAACATCAATATCCAGTTTCCCTGCAAAAAGTAGAAGTTATTACAGTCTTCCGGAACAGACAACTCACCCTAACCCCTTTGATGCTTCTCGAACGCGGTAAAAAAGATTCGCATAATCCGAAGACCCTAGGAGGGTAGAAAGGGAAGCTGAGGAAAGAAATGGAAGTTTGCTTTTCCCCGAGGGAAAGGGAAAAATCGAAGGGGCGCGATTAGCAAGTCACCTCGTGATCTTTTCGCGTGGTAAGAACGTCGACCGATCCATGGGGGTAGCATAATTTTCATGGCGGTCGGCTAAGTAAACAAGCGGTTTTCACGCAACGAAGGCACAAAAAGTCGATCATCCCCTTTCTTTGTCTCTCAGCTTCGTTTAAAAGTCATCGTTCACCCTCTCAGTGGAATTATGTCAGCGTTCCGCGTTGTTTTCTATCGGCTGCTCGCGGTTCGCTAAAAATAAAACGGCGGTGCCTTAAATAAAATCGAAGGGTTAATGAGTGATCGCCTGTTTGTCGATAGGCCGGCTATCCATTAAGATACTCTACTCCCATTAGGCGAATTCGTCAAATTGCCTGGCAAATATCAGTCGTCTCCATTAGCCAGCCAGTCGAGTAGGGGGTGGGCAGCCCACTTTCGATTATCGCGGTGTAAATAGGGGTTGGAATGCTTGGAAATTTCGAGTGCTATCACTTGCACCAGTTCCGCAGAATTCGAACCCAAAATACCATTTTTCCCATGGTATTTTTTCTCTTCAGGTATGGATTCACGAGTGTCGGAATTTTGAGAACAAGTTTCGCGCTTTTATGGATTCTATGATCTATCTTTTTCGAAAATTTCGAGTGATATGATTTGCACCAGTTCCGCAGAATTCGAACCCAAAATACCATTCTTCCCATGGTATTTTTTCTCTTCAGATGTGGATTCGCGAATGTGGAAATTTTGAAAACAAATTTCGCGTTTTTATGGATTGTAAGATCTATTTTTTTTTCGAAAATTTCGAGTGCTATCACTTGCACCAGTTCCAGAGAATTCGAACCCAAAATACAATTTTTCCCGTGGTATTTTCTCTCTTCTGGTGTGGATTCTCGAGTGTGGAAATTGTCAAAATAAATTTCACACTTTTATGGATTCTAAGATCTGTCTTTTCCGAAAATTTCGAGTGCTATGACTTGCACCAGTTTTGGATACTTCTACTTAAAAAATCCATTTTTCCCATGATATTTTGTCTCTTCGGGTGTGGATTCACAAGTGTGGAAATTGTCAAAATAAATTTCACACTTTTATGGATTCTAAGATCTATCTTTTTCGAAAATTTCGAGTGATATGATTTGCACCAGTTCCGCAGAATTCGAATCCAAAATACTATTTTTCCCATTGTATTTTTTCTCTTCAGGTATGGATTCTTGAGTGTCGGAATTTTGAGAACAAGTTTCGCGCTTTTATGGATTCTATGATCTATCTTTTTCGAAAATTTCGAGTGATATGATTTGCACCAGTTCCGGAGAATTCGAACCCAAAATACCATTCTTCCCATGGTATTTTTTCTCTTCAGATGTGGATTCGCGAATGTGGAAATTTTGAAAACAAATTTCGCGTTTTTATGGATTGTAAGATCTATTTTTTTTTCGAAAATTTCGAGTGCTATCACTTGCACCAGTTCCAGAGAATTCGAACCCAAAATACAATTTTTCCCGTGGTATTTTCTCTCTTCTGGTGTGGATTCTCGAGTGTGGAAATTGTCAAAATAAATTTCACACTTTTATGGATTCTAAGATCTGTCTTTTCCGAAAATTTCGAGTGCTATGACTTGCACCAGTTTTGGATACTTCTACTTAAAAAATCCATTTTTCCCATGATATTTTGTCTCTTCGGGTGTGGATTCACAAGTGTGGAAATTGTCAAAATAAATTTCACACTTTTATGGATTCTAAGATCTATCTTTTTCGAAAATTTCGAGTGATATGATTTGCACCAGTTCCGCAGAATTCGAATCCAAAATACTATTTTTCCCATTGTATTTTTTCTCTTCAGGTATGGATTCTTGAGTGTCGGAATTTTGAGAACAAGTTTCGCGCTTTTATGGATTCTATGATCTATCTTTTTCGAAAATTTCGAGTGATATGATTTGCACCAGTTCCGGATAATTCGAACCCAAAAATCCATTTTTCCCATGGTATATTCTCTCTTCAGCTATGGATTCACGAGTGTGGAAATTTTGAAAAGAAGTTTTCGCGCTTTTATGGGTTCTAAGTTCTTTTCTATCTTTTTCAAAATTTTAGTTATTAAATTATCTCTGACTTCTTGCATTCTTAATTTCGCGTAACGCAGAATTGCTCGCGTTACAGGGAAACCAACTGAATTGTTTAAATATTCGTATATTCTTGTCGGTAATAATGAAAATGGTCTAGCTGCGCGTAAAAATTTCAGAAAAAAACATCATGGCAAAAGCTCGGTTTTCTAGTTCCTCTTTTAATGAAATTTTTAGTTTACACTACTCTCATATCAGAACCAATATTATACCGAGGAAAACATACGCGACTTAGGCCACTTTCGCGATTACCTGCGTATTAAAAAGGAGGTATATACTCTCTTATAAGCTTCCGAGTACGGAAGGATATATGAAACTTTAATCCTAAATTATCATTCGGATCTCGGACTAATTGCAACAACGATTCGAATAGAAAGAAACAGAAAACGAGTATTAAAAAGTCAGAAAAAATGTTCTAAAAACTTCGAAAAAAAGAAAAGAAAAATAGAAAATCAAGTAACCCGAGTTAGAAAACCGCAGACCAAGCTAGTAATCGAAACGAACCGTGAAATTTAAACAGAATGTAACGAACCATCTGTCTTAAGAATTCTTTCAAACCATTCTTTCATTCAGCCTGTGTACGACGATTAAATGTCAATTAATCGGCGTAACTTGCAACCTCCTCGAGTTTCCTTTTCATTTAACAGCTTCTCAAGAATCTGCGTTTCAGGTGGAACAGATAACAGCCGAGTACAAATTGCTGGCGCTTCAATATCACCCGGACAAAAACGAAGGGGACAAGGAGGCTGAGCGGAAATTTCAGCAGCTGAAGGTTCGTTTCCTCGTTCGTTTTCCTGGTTTCCTCCTCGATCGCGTGAGTCACGGGGAATTTGTCGCGCGATTACGCTATCTGCGTCAATTTGTCTTTCCTTGGTCGTCTATAAAATAGTACGATCGTCGCCATCTGACACCTTAATCCTCGCAGAGTCATCGGGATGAAAATTACGGGCGCAATAATTCGGGTTTTTCTTCCAAACTATTGTTTATTTACGTTTCTTCTAACGGAACTCGCTCGATATTGCCAGAAAAAAGATCGAAGCAAAGAGTAGCGATGTTGGTAGCGTTGTGACACATAATAGCTTCTGATATCTCTGCGCGTGTCTAGAGCCAAAAGTATGGGGTTTATGTTTAAAAAGATCCATTGATGGTTCTGCGTGTGTACGAATTTAGATCTAAATAGACCCACTGATGGCTCTGTCTGGATCCGAAAATTCCGCGTTCGTTCGAGTCCAAAAAGATCCACCTACGACTCCGTGGGTGTCAAGGTCTAAAAAGACTCATCGACGGTTCTCACGAGTGTCCCACGGGTGTGAAAAGACTCGAGGGTTAATTTTCAGCCGTGTCACGACGATTTCACCGACTGAACTTCCACGCTCGTCCATCTGTAACGAATGTAATACGGTTGGTTTTCATGGCAGCACGCGAAAGAGGTTCTCTGCGACCCCGAGCGAAGGAGCAACTACGACAAGTGGAGGCGTAGCGGGATCGCCGTGAGCTACAAGCAATGGGTCGGAATGAAGGACCACGTGCACCAGGTGAGGCAATCGAACGACAGTTCTAACAGATTTCTAAGAGTTTTTCTCCAGTGCGTAGAAAATCGTGCGAGAAATTGCGCGTCTCGCCACGCGAAGCTCGAAACGAAGTTCTTCGCGTGGAAATCGAGTATTCTTGGAGAATAACATCGCGAATGGCTATTCGAGCCGAAGTTCGAGTCGAAATTTGTAAACGGGCAAACGGACCGTTTGCTTTCCTTCGCGAAGCTCGGGAAATTTACGGCGAGAAACTTGCATCGAGATCTGGCCAACGATGACGCAGCAATCATACATATTTGCTTTCGGGAATTTATCCGTGTATTTTCAAACTGGAGAATCTCCGACGTACCATTCGATTTACTCGATTTTATATTTAACCGATTCTACCTTCCTGTTTATTCCATGCATATTAACGACACGGGTTTCTTCGATCTCTCGCACTATTTTCTTCGCAGAAACCCCTTTCGATTCTCCGTGTTCCCTGTTCTTCAAGCTCGACTAACTTTAGGATGCACACTGGGTCACTTGCGATAGAGATCAGCTACCATAATCGCGGCACGTGCTTCCGATATTTTTAATGTAACATCAGTACACACGATCGCCCTTCGTCGATCGATTAATTCCGTAACATCCCGAATTACACCCTGAAACCATCCTGACGGATTTCGAAATTTCTCTCGAATCTTATAATCCCGAAGATCTGAACGCATTTAAGCTTTCTATGTTTCACAATTCCATCGGTGACCACCGTATGTATAATCACTGAACATCGTCCCAAATTTCTCGCGATCGATCCATTCAACGCAAGCGACCCAGTGTACCCTGAACCCGAAGATTAATCCCTGAAAAGACCCGAAAGAATCGAAAGAAAGAACCCCAGAAGACCCTAGAACCCCAAAAAGAAATACGAATGAAAAATATGAGAAAAAGAGAGAGAACTGAAACGCAATGCACGAAAATACAGTCGATGCACTGGAGCATACCGAAGACGAAGGATCGGATGTTGCCTGACGCCTCGGGCGAGGCCACCGGTTCTCCAGGTCACACCGGAAAGCAGCCGGCGAACGCGCACAGAAGAGCTTCGGAAGGCGGCGCGAACATCTACTACGCGACTCGTCGCGACCTCGACTGGGACTCGGAGGCACCGAACGAGGTGGTCAGCAAGTTCCGCACCTACGAGATCTAAGAAGGCCCCGCACGATCGGACCCTCGCCTGGACCAACGATCGCTCGCTCTGTGTCTATCCTTTTTCGAGTTACGTCGAACGGAGCAAACGGATGAAGCACCATAAAGGAACGCATCGAACCACGATAAGCCGGCTCATCGCGAATTTATCGCCCGTCATTGTCCAACCGAGGGAACCAACATCCTGACGAGTTCCGATCGAGTTTCCGACCAAGGTCCCCCTTTTTCTCTCCTTCCTCTCTCACGCTTTCCGCAGAGTTTCGCCCCGAACCTTCTTTCCCTCCACTCTGCTATCCTTTCCGATCATCCTCGTCACCGAGGAGGAAAGTTCTTCCGAAGATAAGTCGAGGAGAAGTCGCTCCACTGACGTTGCGTTCAACTATTCGTGAGAGAGCTAACTAGAGCAAAGTTCTAAACGAAAGTCATCGAAACGAATATCAAAATTCGAAAATAGAGAGAACAGGTCAAACGGCGAAGATAATCCTTAGCCTCGAAGATAATCTTCTTCGAGATCCTACCAGACACTCGGTAGAGATAACTCGAGACCTTGGTTTGCAAATGATTTCCGTCGACTTCTAGTTTCTTTTCATTGATCTTCCGACGTTAACGACGTTAATCTTGCCATTGGATCTCGACTTTGGGTACTCGAAGGAACGAATCGAACTGACATGGCTTATCCACCGATTTACTCGTCGGTGCAGATTCTGGGATCGTTTTATCAGAGAGGATCGTTTAAAGTTGGAGACTAGAATCGAGAATGCTTTCTGGCCTTCCTCGAGACCCGGGGATCGAGATTTCGCGCTCCTATTTCCAATTTTTCCCCGACACCTGGCTCGAATGGCGGAGCGACGTGTTCGAGGGTGAAGGATTTCGAGGGGAGAAAAGGGGAAATCGAAGAGAGAGAAATCGGAGGATCGGTTGGACGGTGCTTTTTGATGTCGGGAGAGAAGCTAACTCCACGATTCCACGAAGGGATTCGAACGTAAGAGGATAACTAGTTGTTTCTACTATAACGTTACTCGCGATTGAATTCGCTTCAGTGGTACAGCTTCACTTGAATATATATATTTAATCACTCAAAATGATCGCGACACGAGAATCATATTCGCCAAATTTATTTAGCACAAGTTCGTTGATTCCTAAACCGTTAAATCATTCTGCGTTTTTTTTTTGCGCGCGTCTTTGAACTTTCGAGGCATTTATCGGTGAATTTTTAGGAAAGTCGAGAAGTGTCTTCGGTCACTTTCGTACCCGATACAATTGTTCCTCGTGTGAATCTCGGAATTCTCGGAGAATGCCGATCTGTACCACTCGAGTAGCCTTTCGATCGTCGAGTAGCTAGAGGAAAAAAAGTAACTCGTTGTTTCTACATTGAGTATTGTTCAGTGGAGTGCTGGAGCAGTTCGCGCGTCGGCCAGCAAGAGTTTTCTATCTCGAACGACACCTTTCGGAATCGAAATTCCATGCGACACCACCGCGTTAACCTCGATCAATAGGTTCGTCGAGTGAACTGCTCGAGTATGGTTGTTCCACTGTCGAGCAAATCGATGACAGCGCACTTGTACCTGTGTCAAACGCAAAGTATATATCGTTTTTTCTTGACCACAGTTCTTCGACCACAATTGAATGTTCGAAATCACCCATAGATCTCGCGTCACCCTTTCTGTACCTCGGTCGACCCTTTCGCTGAACAGAATCAACGATCGATCGATCTTCAAGCGGGTCCGTTTTTCACGGATCTGTATTTTCGAATTATCCTGTACATATACAAATTTCGAAACATCGACGCGCGGGAACAGGGAGGAGAAATTCTTCGATCAATTTATACCGAGGTAGACTGAGAACGGGATCAAAAATTATGAAGACAGGAAGGATGAATTTTTGCGACGAACAATCCGAGGTATTGGACAGAGAAGCTGGACGCGGCTGGACCCTCGATGATCGATTAGTCGACGAACTCGAGGATCTACGCGAGATTAATACGATTTACGAGACGTTCGAAATGTCCGGGTCGCGTCCGCTGGTTTCCGATCGATTCAGCGAAAGGATCGACGACGATTCACCGATTTCTTTACGTTTTCGCTCGTCAGGTCGATGGAGTCCCGTTTCACGACAGCGAGTTACACCATTCGTTCGTCCTTTCTTCCGAAACGGAGATCGGTTTCATCGTCTCTTCGATTCATCGATTACGTTCATTTCCTCGTTACCATCGTCGCGAACCGTGAAATAACGATAGATAACCCGACGAGGAATTTTTCTAATGCACCGAACGTCGTTTGCGTTCCGCGTAATTAAGGCACGTAGCCGTAGCAGCTATTAACGATTGGCGGCCGAAAATAGCAGCAGTCGACTCGTATGTATCGATGTGACCTTTCGATATTAGATTTAAGGCTCCGAGGTACGGCTTAAAACGATCATGGCTCCTCGAATTTATTTTCTACCCTCGCCCGACGCCGGCACAGCCTTTCGATCGTTCCGTCTCTCTGCACGTCGAGATCCTTGTCGCAGGCAAAACCAGCAACCGAGAGTCCTCCACGTCGCGAAATTTACACGATCGCGGATCGAAGATCGAAAGGTACCGTTTCGAATCGCGGTAAGAAGATCGGAAGGTACCGTTTCGAATCGCGGTAAGAAGATTACGATGAAAAACGGCGGTGAACGAGGAATCAAAACAGCGACGAGAGCGTCGCGAGTTCTCGGAGAATTGGAGACCGGAAACCGAAAGGTATCGATTAATCGTTGAAGAAGGAAAGATCGAGACCAGCAACCGAATCGTCCACGGGAACATTGCGAAATTTGAACGATAGCGGATTAAGATCGGAAGGTACCGTTTCGAATCGCGGTAAGAAGATTACGATGAAAAACGGCGGTGAACGAGGAATCAAAACAGCGACGAGAGCGTCGCGAGTTCTCGGAGAATTGGAGACCGGAAACCGAAAGGTATCGATTAATCGTTGAAGAAGGAAAGATCGAGACCAGCAACCGAATCGTCCACGGGAACATTGCGAAATTTGAACGATAGCGGATTAAGATCGGAAGGTACCGTTTCGAATCGCGGCAAGAAGATTACGTTGGAGAACGGCGGTGAACGAAGAATCAAAACAGCGAGATCTCGGAGAATTGGAAATCGGAAACCGAAAGGTATCGATTCTACGCAAGAATTGTGTAGAATTCTTCTACGAGGAACGAAAGAACGAAAGATTTCGAGGGGAATTAGAGACGAAAGGCTGGATGGTACCGATCGAAGGCGGCGACAAACGAAGAACCAGGATGGCGACGGGAACGTCGCGAGATTTTCGGAATTCGAAAGATCGGAAGCTACCCTTTCGATTCGCGAAAAGAGGAGGTCCCGATTGACGAAAAACGAGGAACCAAAATGACCACCGCGAAGTTTCCGCAAAGTGTACAGTTCTACCGATTAAACTCGGGGGGAAACGAGGGATCAAGACGTCGACAGGAACGTCTCGGATGAAAGATCGGAAGGTACCGATCGGGGGCGACGAGGTACCGATTTCAAGTACACTCGAGTCGATCGGTGTCACGCGCTATCGGTTCCGTTCGCAAATTAACGAGCGAACAGGAGACATAACCACGCGAAACACGATGGACCATCCGTCTCGTGTAAAATCGATAAGGAAAATCGATAGCGCGTGAACCCGTCGAGGTATAAAGATCGGCATCGATCGCGTTCTCGAGCTCCCTCGGTGAGGATAACGAAACGGGGAACGTGCGGGGAAAATGGCGGCGAGTATCAGGAGATGGAAGGCGAGAGTGGAGGATAAAAGAAGGAGGATCGTCGGAGGTCGAGAACGAGCGGTCGATCCTCGAGATCTCATCACACTACCCGTGCATCTGTCTTCAGCGAATGAGAGAAAGAGAGATATATGGTGGAACGAAGAAGCAACTTTCGAAACATCCTGTACGTGTGTTGTTCCCACATCTATATTTTTCTAGACGCGTCTCCGCGATTCTCGCCTCGCGGAGCACTGCACCTTCTATCTATTTATCATTTCCGCGCGATCGACCTATCGACGAGGTCGCGCATCCGGTCGAGGCCACAGAGGGACCCGTCGTTCCGGCAACGGAAAAGCGGAAAACCCGATTCACGCGGAATTTTTCTCGCTTACCTTGCTGCAGTGAATGTTCGATGAAAAGAGTCGCCTGATTTTTCCTCGCTTTAAGCTTTCCGAGGCACACACTCGGCCAAGTGTTTTCTCCATCGACTCTTTCGATCGTTTTCTTTTTCTTTTTCGACGCTTCCCAAGGCGAGGATGTTTTCACGACACTTTTTACAATTTGGAGAATTTTTGTTTTCGAGGAAACGGAAGTGTTTGGAGTTTTTCAGAGCAAAAATTCGGCTAAGCGTTTACTTTGTTTTCGCTATTTTTTTTTTTTACTGATTTATATGATCGTTCTTCGAGGCTCTCATATTGAGAATGTCTTTACGGTACTTTTTGGAATTTGGAGAATTTCCTTTTGGATGAGAGTCGCTTTTTTAGAAATGGAGGCGTGCGACGACGGTTCCCTCTATCCTCGTAAACGCGTGAGTCTCTGTTATGTGCGAATAAATATGCAAATATATATATACACGTACATATGTAATGTATGAGATATATACATATATATATTATACTCGTCACGCGCTGGACGACGCGACGATATGTATCTATGTGACTAAAGGTTCAATAAATGTGTTTAATTAAGAACAGCTTGCTTCGTACATTCGTTAACCCGTTATATCGAACGTTTTTGTTTACTTTGTTATTGCAATTGGGAAAATATTTCTTCCTTTACGTGGCATTTTAAGGATTATCTGGGAATTTGCTGTCGAATTTGTTTCTATTTTACTCCAATTTTAATTTCATTTGATTTTGTCACCTTTTTTTTTAAAAGAAAATTCATTTTTCTAGATTACCGAATTATTCTGTCTCGGATTATCTCATCGAATTGCTCTGTCGAATCCCAAATTTATCCCAAAACACAGGTGCGGATTAAAGGGGTGTCAAAGGAGAACCAAATGAAAATATCAATATGTAAGTATACTCGTACACTTGATGTCAGAATTAAATGGACAAGTAGAGGCAATGAATCGAATCGTATGAATATGGTAATAACGATTGTACACTTCAGATTTATACCTTCATGTTTCATAGATCGTTTAACGAATAATCGAAATTAATATTTATGGCGCATATCGATATTCAACATAACAATTCGGAAATCTGAGTTCTGAATTATAACTTCTGTCTCTGAGATCTAAATTGAAAGTTCTGTCTCTCGGATCTGACTTTAAAGTTCTGTTTCTGTGACTTGACCTCTCAGATCAGAGTTCTAAGATCCGACTACTCGGAGATAGAAGATACCTGAGACCTGAATCCTGACAGGTACGGTGTTCAAACACTATCAAATCGAATGTTCAGGTAATGGTAATAGAGTGGAACTGGATCGAGGGGAAAAATCGCGAGGATGGAAAAAGTGGAATTGAATTATCCGCGTGCAACGTGACGAACAATGGGCTACCTCGATCCTTTGTCACCGATGGGAAACTTTCGCTATCTCTTGGGACACATTCACAGCTCGGCCACGGAACGAACACCCCCGGAACCGTGGCCTAATTCACAGTCGCGCGAAACTTAACGCCGTTTGTTCTACAAATGGACATTTATTCCGTGTTATCCACCATTGACCATGGGATACCGACACATCACTCATTCAAAAGCCACTCTTTTCATCGCTGATACGCTACTGCCACGTAAACACGTTCCTCCTCGAAAGAAAAACCGTCGCTGATTCGCAATTTTGATACTAAGAGTCCTAAGGTTATATCACATCACTCGCGATAGAAATTTCATGGCGATTGTTATGGGCAGGAGTCAATCGCGGAAAGAGAAACAGAGTTTATACTATTTGATCGAACTAACCGTGTCGTCTCTGACAACCGGAGATTTTTATTATAGAATGACAGAACAGCGAAAGTTTTCCTTTATCTACGATATTCGTCGAATTATTCGGAATGATAGAAATTTCATAGCGATTGTTATGGGCAGGAGTCAGTCGCGGAAAGAGAAACAGAGTTTATACTATTTGATCGAACTAACCGTGTCGTCTCTGACAACCGGAGATTTTTATTATAGAATGACAGAGCAGCGAAAGTTTTCCTTTATCTACGATATTCGTCGCATTATTTGAAGTGATCGAAAATTAGGTGTGAAAATAGCAATTCCACTTTCACCGGAAGGTTCATAAAACAGGTGGAAAATAGAAAAGAATATTTAAAAAAAATTTCGAGCTTCACAGGGTTCGAGGATCACGCGAACCTCGATAACGGGAAAAATCCCGAGGACTCGAAGGATCCGGTGAATTATGGAAATTCGGAAATCCCGAGGAGCCGAGTAAATGAAAAAAATTTCCAAACTAACTTTGCCGCGTGTCCGGGGGGACACCTGGGATTTCTCCGGTCGCTAAAATCGCCGAGATTCTCGGAATCCTCGGTGCTCGCAGAATTTCTGGAAATCCTGGAGTTCTGAAGGCACTTCCAGTTCCTAGAATTCTTCCCTGTTGAATCGATGAGCCGGCGAACGCCGAGGCGAAGGGAATACCCGAGACGATCTAATTATGTATTATCGCGAGCATCGTAAGAACTTGGGTAGTAAGAAGTTATGGTCGCAGAAGAGCGCAAACGAGGGTTGATGCGGCCCACGGGGAAAAATCTCGGGAAAACTTTTTGCGCGAATTCTGCCAGTATGACGATGAATTTACCGTTGTTTAAATTAATTCGAATTCGAAAAGATGCAGGTCAAATTCAATTATTTTCTCCCCGACAACGTTCTACACCTGAAAACCTAATTTTAGATAATTTTGCTTTATCCGAATAATTCACTGAAAATATTTTTCCAGAAGTAGTATGCGTTAACACATTGTTGACCGGCTGTTTTTCTCAGAATTTATCTCGTATCACTGGTTATTTAAATTAAAAATTCGAAATTCGACGTGGAACAGAAGATTTGTTCCAAATTTCCTTTTTATAGCAAAGTGAACACACCCTGACGAGTTTAATTAACTAGATATTAGTTAAGCAATGCATTAAAGAAAGGCGTAGATCGCGAGTTTACTCGTGGCCGGTCAACAAAGTGTTAATTCGATTAAACGAATAACTTCTATTATCCAAGAAAAATATGGATGTGTATGTATTATTTCTAATTTAAATTTTATACGTGTAAGGATTGATCTTTCCAGCGATTATTATCGTTTAAACCACCAGAATCATTCGCGTTATCGTCAGATTACATCCCTACAGTGAATTCAAGGAAATGAACCGTTCGATTAACCAGGAATAAAAACTTTGCTATATCCGAATCTTCTGCTGAAAATTTTTTGCCAGGAGTAGTACGTGTTTGGTATTACATCGTGATTCGATTAAACGAATAACTTAAATTACCCCAAAAAAGTAGGGGTGTGTATATACTATTTCTAATTGAAATATTATACGTGTAAATATTGATTTTTCCAGCGATTATTATCGCTGGAATCGTTAAAATCGTTCGCGTTATCGCCAGATTATAGCCCCGCGGCGAATTCGAGGAAATGAACCGTTTGATTAACCAAGAAGAAAAACAAATTCGTGGATGAAAATACGTTTTCCGGGAGAACGAAACGCCATGGACGCATATTGGGTAGAGCCGCGCGGCATCTTCGGGAACAAAAGGATCACAAACAGCAGGCTCTCGTCAGATAAACGATCGAAATTGCGGGGAATTCCTTGAAGCGCGAAACGAATGTCTCGCTCCAGTTCGCAATCATCCACCGGTTGGACAGCACTCTCTATTGGCAAACAAAATTCTCCGTCGTAAGCTCCGCGAAGGCTAGAACGTGTCTGACCGGATTGGCACGCGAGTTGCCGCACGAAATAACAATTAGTCGGGAATTTTTCCCCGATTCTTCCTCCGATCCTCCTCCAATCTCTCTCCAATCTCTCCCCGATTCCTATTCCCTTTCTCACCCCTGGACTCGATCGATCCGACCTGCTAGCTTTCGTTATTTCTGGCCCAGGCAAACTCGATCGTTTGCGTCGGTCTCGTAACAAAAGCAACCCTGGGCTAGGCCGCCTCTCCTTTTTCTTACGTAACATAACAACCATCTTCGGATATTTCGTCGCCTGCGAACCGACTCGCAGGATCGACGAGAAAATTTCCAACCGATCCCGAGAGACTTATCCCGTGGATTTTTCGCGAGATTTCCACCGGCGGAAAATCTCGCTCGGAAGTTCGGCCTATTCCCGGGAGATACGACGAACTGTAATCAGACCTTGGCGGAAAGTTCGTAGCCTCCGATGTTGTTATTGTCCCGCGAAACTTGCCCGCGTCCCATTCAATTGGGGAATCGTATCTCCGCGCAACTTTGCAGCAACTTCAGATTTATGTACCAGGTAATAAAGCAGAGGAAACACGTCGCGCTGAGTAATACACCGAGGGGATAATTGTCGCAGATAGAGGGACAATTAAACGTTTGATCGGTTCTTCTGAGAAGCGCGAACTTATGGGAACGAATTGCTTCGCGGCAAACCTATTCTTGGTACCCTAATCGTCTTCGTGAAACGCTTGATACTTTGATACCGTGTTTACCAAGTTCAGAGAGACGATTGTTCTCGAAATTATTGCTTGAAAATTCTTTTATTTTTTCGCTTTCGTCGACTGGACCGGTGATTTTTCTTCTGATATACGAATATATTTTTAATTTCAGATATTCCTTTTTAAACGTAATAAATGATATTAAGTAACCTATAGGCTACAAAAGATTACATGGCAATTAAGTACACGAGTGTAGCCATTCGAAATTAAAGGAAAACAATTGCACTGCCTGTGTAAAGAACTGAACGAGTAACTGGCAATGTTGCTTCTAATTATCTCACCGTTATTCCATACCCTTCTCAACAAACTTCGGTTTTGCTCGCCGGTGTGTATACGATCAATTCGCGAGCAGTGAAAATATATTTCTCGTTCGGTTTGCCTGGAAAGATTAAAAAGCTCGTCAAGTCGATGACGACCCATCGAAATCTCTTTCAAGCTCGGAGCAGTACACCTGAGACTCCTCGAACAGATGAATCCCCTTTGTCGTCGTCGAAAGGTCACTTTGTCCCCGGCTCGCTTTTCATCGCGGTAAATTCCATGCGTCGTCTTCCAGCCGGTTTTTCCTCGAACGACGATCATTCGCTATCGATATTAGAGAACGGTATACTTAGCCGTGCTTGAAGGGTTGACGAATTTTCCACAATGCCGTTCCTCACCGTCAACGCTCGCTCGTTAGACGATAACGGAGAACAATGCGCGAATCGTTTGCTTCTATTCGCTCGCCCATTAACCCGAAATATCGAACAGCGTTTTCGATGCAATTGCAGCAAGCCGAGCCCCTTCAGGCGGCCATTATCGCGGATGCACTCGGTTCCAGCCCCTAATAATCCGCGTGCATTGGCCTGCGTTCGCCAGATAACGTGTCGCGGCCTTTCCAGCCCCGCTTTAAACTTTGACCTACCGGATCGAAACGGGATCAAGTTCACCCTCCGCTCCGGTAATCGATCGCTGGACCTGCACAGCTCGACGTGCACGGGGTTTATCGGCGACCCAGGGGTGATTAAAACGGTTCTAGCCCGATCTCGGCTGACCGGCATCCACGGACGTTGTGTGCGCGATGGATTTCGAGAGCTTGTTGCGGCTAGGAAATTTTATGCCCTCTTTTTTTCCATCGGTTTCCGTGTACGTGTTTCCCGTGTACGCGCGTGTCGAGAGATTTCGCGGTGACGATGCGTGTGCTAATCGTTGGATTTTCCTGGGTTTATTCTGGGTGGTCTATGTAGCTTCTAAGCGAATTTAAGGTTAAATATAATATTTTTTATTCGAAATTCGATTATATTTATCTATATTTCTTTATAGTTTTTTTATGTTCTGATAGAAGTTATGAGATTCCACGATGGAGATGTCTGTGAGTTTGGGTTTTATTGGGTTTACATTGGGTGGTTAATACATAGGTTTTAGGAGAATTTAGGGTATTTTTATTCTTTCAGATTCTAATACAAATTCCTATATTTGACGAAGATAGAGACGCGTATGTCAGTTTGCATTTCCCTGAGTTTATGCAGGGTGATCTATGTGGCTTCTAGGCGAATTTAGGGTTAACGAGGGTAGGGGGTTTCGAATATTTTTATTCGAAATTCGATTATATTCTTTTATATTTCTTTATATTTCTTTATAGTTACTTTATGTTCTGATAGAAGTTATGAGATTCGACGATGGCGGAGATGTCTGTGAGTTTGTTTTATTGGGTTTACATAGGGTGGTTAATATATAGGTTTTAAGCGAGTTTAGGGTATTTTTATTCCTTTAGATTCTAATACAAGTAGCGAGTATTTAATGGCGATAGAGACGCGTATGTCAATTTGGATTTAGCTGGGTTTATATAAGGTGGTCCACGTAACTCGCAGATGAGATTAGAATTAACGAAGGTCAGGATATTTTTACCCAAAATTCGATATTCTTTGACACTCCGGTGTAAAAATTGTAGAATTTTATGCGCAATAATGAAGTTGACCTCAAAATCTGCGGGACGCTTCCATTTATAAAAAACTGAATGCATTACGTGACGTGCCTCTTCAAACCGCGATTCTAGTGCAAAACCTTTTCTCCTGTGTCGCATACTTTCGAAGTTATAGAGACGAATAAATTGCGGAGACCATTCTGTATGCACGAAAATATCGAATATCGAACGAACACAAAAGACTATTAAAAAATTATCCAACAATTAAAATAGAGTACAGATAAACATTTCGCATTCTGAGAATTTCTGATGCGACTATTTCGAGAACTTAGAAAATAACCATTTTCTCTATAAATTAAATATCTATACCATCGGTATATTCGCCAACAGTTCATCCAACAAAATACCTGCGCAACCTCTTCACGCGTTACCTACTAAATGATCGTGCGAATCATGTTTAACAAACGACGTACTCGAGGGTCGAACACGTGAACATCGATTAACGCGAATCGATCGAGTTCTCGCCGTGCAGTTAATGCACCATTAACACGCGTCGAAAGGGCGATGAAACGAAAAGTCTCGAAATTTAGAACGACTAGGAATCAGGATAAAAATAATGAAAAATATCGCGAAAAAATCTGCCGACTGAATTACCTTCGGAGGGTTAGTAATCCGAGGAATCTGATGAAAATATTCAAGACGTAGCTGGAGAAATCGACGATCAGCTGGTGTCTCCAGGCAGCAGGAAACTCGGTTTCCCTAACTGCATTACGGAAAGTTACACCGGAATCGCGAGCGGATGGTTAAAAATTTAATGAGGAACTCCGGGGTCGCATCTGACCCCATTTACAACGTATCTTCCAGCAGGTCCGTGTTTACTTCGTCGAACTCTATGCATCGCTAACTAACGGTGTTTAAACCTTCAGAATGGAGTTAGCATGGAACGGTGTCGAATGCAATTTCAGCAGGCCCCGACGACTGAAAATTTTAATGCACCGAGAAATGACCATTCGCCCCGTATCTCCTATCGGGAATAGAAATATTCATGGCTCAGCTATTTTGTTCTACGCCTATGCATCGCACCTCCTATTGACTTTGTTTCCTATAATTCGATCGAATATTTTACTCCGCTCGCTACTCGCCGAATGGTCAATTGAAATTCGATTGAACGAGCAGTCTCTCAAACGAGATTTTCGAAAGAACGAATTCGTTTATGTAATAGAAAACGATCGATATCCATTTTGGCAATATAGACCAGCAGTAATAGGAATTTTCATGATTTTTTGCGAAGATCGTGCATCTTGTTTTCCCGTTAAACGGCCTCGGGAATTATTTCGAGAAACAAGGGATCGAAGGTTGAAAAATCAGTTGCACATTACGAGATCTAGTTAGAGCTGCAGGACTCCTCGGCAATTATCCCTGGGAATTAACGCGTATATCTGATAGCAAATGAGGTGAAAATGTTTCGTAACGCTGGTTGTATAACGAATTATACAATGCTCCATATCGACATTTAACGACGATTAACGTTCGTGGAAGCAATTAAATTTTTCACCGAGCTCGGCTAGGATCTTCCGTCATCCTCCATTTTCTGGTCCGCTCCTCCGCGACTGGAGACCTCCATAATGGCGGGCATAAACTTTCGGCATGAAATTTTCACGGAAGAAGCGACTCCCGTGTCCGACTTTTTACCCGAGACTTTGATCGTGTCGGTCTGCACGTGCGTTGCAAACGAATCGCTTCTCAATTCGGCGAAAAGAAGAAGAAGAAAATGCAAAGAAACGTGGATGCAGGCGGAAAGAACTTGGAAGAAGGTAAATAAAGTTTGAAATCTGAAGAGGGATGAAAAATGAAAATTTCGAAGGGTATTTCAAAATTTGATGGGAAAATTAGATGAAATTAATTCCGAAAATCGATATAATTTTTAGATATTATATAACACGAAATTTCAATTTCGAATCGATATTTTCATCCTAATAAAGATGAAAAAATAATAGATTTCTTTCAATTCAAGAACATAAGTCTAACCTCTGGTGCAATAACGATATTCTTCTAATTCTGCCATTCGAATATTGCCTTTATATCCGTGGTCCCTAGTTCCTCCATTTTTCTGCAGGTACACCGATTCAAAGAAAAAAAAAAAAGAATGCTATTGAAATAGAAAGATGAAAAGGTGGATAATAGACGGAGCAAAGGCTGGAGAAGCAAGAAGCATCGGGATAGAAGAGAGGGGTGGTCCGATAAAGCGAGGAACGACGTGTAGATAAAGGGAGGACCGCGTAGGAGGGCAAGAAAATATAGATTGCTTGAGAACGACGAAGCGAGAGTGGATTGGAGAGAGAAGGACACGCATACACCGATCGATCCGTAGGACTATTCCGTGGGTGTCGAGTTCCGTCTCTCTTCCACCTGCAGATTTGGTCCAGCGAGCGAGCGAGAGAGAGAGACGGAGAGAGAGACGCGTAGTGGTCCATGTAACTCGGTTTCGATGGGAAATTGCGACCTATGCATGCATTAGGATATCATGGGGTTTTACAAGTGATGACTCCGCGAGACTACCGATAGATGACGCAGCTCGCCGATTACGACTGCCATTTATGTCATCATTTCCTTTGCAAAGTGGCGTCAATTTCGCGGACAATCGGGCGTGATCGTACAGCTGGATAGTGAATGTCAGAGTTCGCGCTGTAAATTCGCCGATCAACTAAACACAGAACGAACAGAATAGGCGAGAGCACTCTCGCGTTCGAATCGCGAACGACCGTTTCCGGCTGACGAGCAACGCGCTAGATAACTGGGTGAATAACAAGGACTTATTTCCACTTTTCTGCTGTTCGAATTGGCTGCGAAGAAGTGGAGATTGGCCTGAGAGATTATTACGCGAGATACAAACTTTTGGGGAAAGTATTATGAAGATTTTGCGAATACACATGCAATGAATTTAGATTTTTCTTTAAACGAAAGTGTACTGTTAATTCTATGGAGTCTGAGAATTCTTTTTCTGCAACCAGAAGTTTCGTTTCGAAAAGAAATAGGGTATAAATTTCTCCGAATTTATTTAACCTTTCGCTTTATTTAGTTTTTATTAATGAAGATAAAATAAGAGTACAATTTGAGTTTCACCAATGTCACCGTGATGGCGCCACTGACGTGTAAATATTAATTTCCGGAAACCGTTTTGTCGAATAAAGAATAAGGACTTTAAACGATAAAGAATCGATGGTGAGATTTTTCCTTTAGACCCTAGGGTGTTTATCAAATAGGAATCCTCGATTGAAATAAAGTATGTCGCTGGTCTTTCGTTTGTGTGAGAATTTTATGGATAATATTTAAAGAAATTTGCTTGTCTATTGGAGTCTGGTTAATCACACAATATCACGAGTTCGGGATTTGCAAATGTTTATTGCGTGACATCATCTTATGGCTTATCAGTAGACCGAAGTAACGAACGTTATAAACGAACTTACGAGCTACATGTTACGTAGGAAATACAGTGACGCCGTGACACCGTAGCCTCGCGATTAGTCGATTAGAAATAATCGCTGTGATGTGAGCTGCTTCAGCCCGTTTGACCTAACAATATTCCTTAGTGCGATAACAATGAATCGTAACAACTTTACTTGATCCAAACGCAGATCGATGGTGTTATTTTAGTCCAAAAATCGACATCGAAACAACTCATATAATCGTTCAAATAATTTACACGAATTATTTACACGATACCGTACTTAAAATATGCGCCACAATACCTTTTCTCCTAACCAATGACGAATTTGGCGCGATCGAAGGTCTCTGCCATGTTGCATTCAATACTATTCCCTGTCTGCTTTCAAAAGTAACGTACTAATGCGATATCACTTTGATAAGCTAGTCGCTAATGATGAAACAAGTGTGAGGATATTACCACGCACAATACTAATCTTAGATTACGACGAGGACTATAGTTTAAATCACTTTTATCGTTTCAAATACCGAACAGCGTTGCACTCAGCACTGCACGAATTTAACGAATCAATCTGATTGGCTCGTAGCTATTGCCGAAACGAACGAACCAATCAGAGGGCTGATTTTGTCGGCCATATTGCTGACGTTCCGAGAACCAATTATCATCAGTTTCGAGTTCCAACTTTCGTCGCATTACCTGCGAATTTTCACGCTGTTAAAAGTGATAAAATCAATATAAATTGATATTTATAAGTGTTACTTTCGTATACAACGTTCGTATTGGTTGTTCCATGTGAAATGTAAATACTTTTCTCTTTTCATATATTCGAAACACTTTAATAAAACGAGTGTTAAACGGTGTGGTCGTACCGCGCGCGCTTTTTATGTTAATTCCGATTTCAATATGTCCTTTTAATCGATGTTATAAAACGTGATAATATCTGAATGCCTGTGAAAAGAATTCTTAAGATTAGTTCTCGCAACTGTGATCGTATAAACGATGGATTTCGTGCAATCTGTACGTTGTAGATGGTTTTATACACGAAAGGAGTTTGATCGTGCATCTGTGCATGAGTAATTATTTCGTGAGGATCGAAGGACAATGCAAAATTTCTTTTTGGATTTCACACAGACAAGGACTACGACTGTAGATGACGGGAGAAGCTGTAAAGAACAATGGTTGCATCTAAGGTAAGATACTCTTCTGTCCGTTACTTGACCTCTACTTTAATAGTTTCGATAAATCCTTTTCTCGTTCGACAATGGCGGGTATCGAAGCTCGCGAATTAACGTCTTAAATGCTAAGCTCAATATCACTGTGTAAACAGACATGTTTCTCAGTCGATAGACTTCATTTCTTTTCTATTTATCATTCCTCCCTTTCTCTTTTTATTTTCTCCTCTTTTTTACAAGCGATTCGTATACAAGACGAATGGATCTAAGAAATTGTCGACGTTTCTCGATTATATTACTACTATTTACAAAAAAGACCCGATTAGAAGGGTGAAACGTGTCGTAGGAGAAGGAACGATGCGATTAAAGATTTCATTAGAATACTCTGATGAACACAGGAATACTTGATTCCACATTTTACATTCTTACATGTTAATTACATTAATAAATGCGATGAGAACGTTCAGAATCTTGTGCCTCGTGTACGATATTTTTTTATTTCGTACACGATCACAAGATTCTTTATTCCATAGGGAAAAACTAACTGGCCCAAACGTGCAACTTGTTATTGCTTGACAATCTAATGTACTCTACTCCCTAAATGCTGTGTGCTTCTGTAAAAATCCTAGGGTCTAGGAATAATATATTAATTGTTGGGTTGCAACAAACAAATCTCTCGAGAAACTGCCTCGTTATCCTATCTTGTACATGTTTTAATATCTTTGCTAAGACTGTTAAGAAAAAAAAGAAAAGAATACTTTTCAATCGTTATTAATGTATCTAATGAAACGCTGGCAGTATTCTCGTGGATATTGTAATTGTACAAAACCATTTTTGCTTTTTGTCCTTGAAAAAGTTACTTGACTCGTAAAAGAATCGTCGTTCGTGTTTCACACTTTCGTGGATCAACTTCGCGATGAATAGTATAATGTCCTTATCTCTTCTTCAACGTTAAACACACTGTTTACAACGGTGTAGATGTATTTAAGGTTCCTCGCGTTTCGAGCGGTCGATTAGAGACTTGGAAACATTTCTCCTTTTTTTTTTTGTATATTTTCACTAGTGACGATCCAGGTGTAAGTCGACGATTCAATGCCTCACATCGGCTTCATCGGCCGATTGATTTTCCAGGGTGCATGGCCTGCGGAATTCTTGACCTCTTTCGTGTAGCCACTTGTTTGCCACTAAAAAGAGAGAAAAGATAGCATAAATATTAACAAGATTATATAATTGTTAGGTTTTAATCGGTCTTGGCAGTTGACATACCCCATTTGGAACCAGTGAGAACAGGACAAGCAGCGTGTCTAGTTTTAAAATCTCCCTCTCCATTGGGTTTCAGATTGTACCAGAAGGCGGCGCTGCCTTTCTTCGGCCACAGAGAAATGTTAATTGCCGTGAACACAGTACCACCACCTTGTTCCACGTCGCTCATCTAGGATAACGAATAATACACTAATTTGAAAACTCATCTCACAGCTTAGTATCTCAATAGTCGCATGTACATTACAAACATGGAAGAAATATTAGGAGAAACATAATCAACGGCACATATACTTGACAAATTCTCCATACTCAAAACATCTATATTTGAATCAGGTAGAAACGAATACCTACATAGTATAAAACTGTCGCGATACGATTTCCAGTTCCCAGACTTTTAAACGCATTCGTTTCCTCTTTCTAAACATAAACGGTTGTTTGCATTAGTCGCATTTCATAGTTATTAATTTAATTTAAGAACGAGATAGCGTAGAATTTCGACTTACTCTCGCAAAATCAAAGTGTGGTTCGTAATGACCGCCAATACCGTAATTCACCACTTGCAATTCTTCTGCCGTGTCAACAGACATGCTAGTCATGTGTTCCACACGTCGGCTCACTGCAGCCACGTGTTTGTGTTCGTGTTCCTGAAGCCACGCACTCTTACTAATCCTATAATTTGCTATCTCTAAGGCACCAGTTTTGTAATTCTGCACCGTGGCACGTTTGAACTGCAACGAGAAAAAGTTTTTCATGGAAAATATATAAAAAACGATCGACATTTTACGCAATTCATTTCGAATCGATTAGAATCAAAGCGACTTGTGTTCGTCGACTGTTATATTACCCTGGGTTGCGCAAATCTTTTAATAGTCTCGATTTCCTCGTCGTATATCACGTCATGGTAGACGACTATCCTCGGGTCCAAGTAAGCTTCCTCCTCTTTGAACGGGGCGATTTTCAAAAACGGAATTCCACGATCGACGTAGCGACACTTGAGGTTCTTTTGTAGTTCCGGCGTGATTGACACCTCGCCACGGCACAGCATCTCGTACCGTTCTCTCTCGGTCATCTCTTCCCAAGGTTTCACCTTTTCCTCGGTAACAGTGAAGCGCTGAAACACGGTGGTAAAAGGTTAAATCATTTCAGGGATATCTCAGAGTTTGGATTAGGTTTCGGCTAGCTTTCTATCAGGTCTATCGTCTCGAGATCGCTCGAAGGTCACTTGGAAAATTTTCCGCGTTGTTCGGAAATTTATTCCAAGAACGACCCATTTTTCTTGCTATATCTTCGTATCACAAGGTAAGCATCAGTGGAGTGTTTAACTCTTTGGGGCGCTGTTGGATTAAAAATATTCCATCTTTTCTATGATGGGATATTCTAAGACCCAGCTAGAAACATTGCAATAGCCGCATAGCTATGGTGAGACTATTTGAATCCTGAATTGAATTGTTATCATTTTATTATGTTTCCATATTATGAGATACCTTTGTTAACACTAAATTTACGGGACCCGTCAATTTGACGGGTCAGTTGCTCCAGTTATACAATATTAATAGATTTAATCCTTTCGCTCCGAACGACGGATATATCCGACATACCGGTACTACTTATGAAATTAATGGGAAAAAAGGATCGCGAAAATGTGTAGTATGTACCAAAAACGATAAGAGACGAGAATCTCGATATTAATGTCGAGAATGTAATGTCGGGTTGTGCGTGCATCCGTGTTCAAGAATATACCAAACAGAATTAAATTATTAATCACTGTGTATTATGTTTTAATTTATTACTGTATATTATTTCTTCACTTTTTTCAATANACTGTATATTATTTCTTCACTTTTTTCAATAGTTAATAAGACTTTTTTTACCCATTAAATAAGTTTATATCTTATGTGGATGTTATAAGTATATTGTTTTAAAGAAAAATCCCTTTTCTTCCAAAATACATTATCTACGTGCAATGTGCGACGGACTGAATCGCCGTAGCGAAAGGGTTAACCCATTTGCATCATCCCTCTGAAGGGCGTTTTCCAAGCTTCTCATTGAAATTAAGCGTAACAAACGAACTCTGATTTATATTTGATCCAGAAATTATGCATACATTAAAAAGAGATCATTGTATATGATGCTATAGTATAAATATTTATTTTTGTAGATAGGTATTCAAAAACGTTCGTAAACCTAGTGTTAATAGAAAATACCGATTTTGTTTAATCCAGAGCGCAATAAAATTTCCGTGCAACATCGGCCTATTTTATTCTCCGAGATGCTATGCTTGAAAGAGTTAAACAGCGTTGGCCCGCAAGCGAAGCTACACGAGATGATCCCTAAATTGAATGGAACCTCGGAGTGTAGGAGACGCTATCTCACCTGCGCAGGAACAGCGGTGTCGTCCAGGCCATCCTCGCCGCGTTTCTTCCTCGACTGGCTGGCCTCTCTCTGGATCTCCTTCTGATAGTAAGCTCGATTGCCCAGAGCACGCTCGTGAGTCGGCACCAGTTCCAAAAGCTCGTTCGTCATGCTTAGAGCCCGCGCCACGTTCCCTGCGCACAATCAGCCGGTATAAATTTCGCGAAGAAATCGGGGGAACGCGCTGTTTCCCCGGGACCACGTTAAATTCTTTCCTGCAAGTCCACCACGAGTTTCTCATTATTTAACGAACCGTCATTCCCGGCTTAATCCGACGATTTCACGGTAGAAAGGGTTAACGCCAACGTCTCCGGGCATAATACATTCGACGAACTTTTAACGAAGCTCTAAACAAACTAACCGGCTGGAAGTTGCCCCGTTCGCGACGGGAAATTTCAACGGCAATTAAATTCCTTTTCCCCGTTTTCTTTTAAACGCCCCTTTTTCCCGCGGCTGCCGTTTCAAATTGATTTCACGGGCATTAAATCCAGCCCGGGAGGACCGACGACAACGAGCACGCTTATTGACACTGGCTTATTGGCCTTTTCGTCTCTTCGTTAGCCACGTTTGCCGATATCTCGAATAAATATCGTAATTCCGCCATTCGGCTCTTTAATTTTCGACCAGCCACGTCTCCGTTCGATCCGACTCTGCGATTTAAGGCTAAAGCGACGTATTTCGATTACCGATGGCACTCGAATTATTGTTTAACTCCTCGAATCCATCGTTGGGATAATAAAATCATCGAGAACTTCAGAAATTTTACTTTAGAGGAAAAAGCTTTCCGTTCTATTAATTCCATACTTATCTTTAAAAAGAGGATTGAAAAAATGTCTCCTCTTAAAATTACGTTGATTTACGTACATAGGAAAATAGACAGACGGGATATTTCATCCGTGTATAATTTTACCGTTCGCTTTATTTTCTTCTCTCGGGCTTTGAAATTTAAAAAAGTTCCGAATGCTGAACGAGAATGTAGAAACAGAACCGTGAACGATACGCAGACACTGTAACTGCAGGGTGACACTGCGGATACACGTGTAATTTACCTTGTAATTTACAATGGCCGACTTTTATGCGCTCGCGGTAATTTTTCCCCTCAGTTTCCGGCTCGCAAATTTCCCGTCACGCGTTCACTGAAATTCGCCTGCAATTGTTACCTTCATTCGCCAAAGAACCCTGGCTAACCTTGCTATCCTCCGAACTAACCACTCTAAACCCGAATTTACGATATTCTCACTCGACGATTATCGAAATTAAAAATATTTCCAGATCATGGAACGTGTCTACGAACTTCGGCCTTGAATTTTCGAACGGTAAATTAATCACGGGTAGTTTTTATCGAGAAAACGTACCTTGCATGTACGTCGAGAAGGCCAAGTATTCCAATATGTCCGGTTTCGAAGTTGTGGTAGCGTTTTGCTCCTCCTGAAGGCGATCCATGGCTTCTTGCATCCAGAGAACGGTGTGATAGTAATCACGATTGTGATAAGACTGTCTCCCAAGTTCGAAACAGTCGCTGGCTGCGGGAGAGAAGAGATCGGGACAGATTAATTTAACTTTCGTAAACTGTCTATCGATATTTTCCTCATTTTCTGCCCCGAGACTCCCGACAAACCCTCGAACACGTTTCGAGGAGAATCCGAAAGAAAATCACGAAGAAGGATCGCGAAGATATCGCCTCTTCGTTCGCTGATTAAAGGAATCGTTGCGAAGCGCGATAAAAAAGCTAAGAGACTTCCTTCGACTGCGATAAAAGGAAGAATTCGATCCTGCAAGACCCTGAAACTCTTCGCGTGTAACCAGAAACGCAAGCTCTCTTCCTCAACTTCGGCAACCCGCCGAATTCACCGTCTCGACGAGATCTTCCAGCGAAATTATTCGAAGGAAAAAAAAAGAAGAGAAGCGAAAGACAGAAACACAAATAAAGAGAGAGAAAGAGAGAAAAGTAAGAGGAGAGGAAGAGAACCTGAGGAACGAGAGGAAAATTTATTCCCGCGATTTCGACTTCTCACTCCGGCACCCTCGATCGTTGCAGTCACACCGTTCCCTGATTGTCCCGTGATTCTGAGCTCACCCTGTATAATTCATGAGTCTATTATCATAATTACATTCGTAATAACATCGCGCGATGGCCGGTCGCGGGAAAAACGCGAAAGTTGGGGCCGAAGGAGGGACCCGAGCACCCCTTCTCTGTCTCAACCCCGTACACCCTCCAACCCCCGGTCGCACCGTGGCATTTTTCGAATCGAACAGTTCCTCGGAACTTTCCGCGCCGGAACTTCCGGCCGTTTTGCCCCGTTATGCATTGCGACCGGCGTCAAAAAGCCCGGCAAAGCTTCACCTTTCGTTTCGAACGGCCGCGTCGTCGTCTCTCGTCCTTTCTTTGCACCTCTCCGAGGGAAAAACTTGCTCCGTTAATTAATTTCCCGATGGTCCGCCGCAGATTGCGAAGTTTCGCGGTTATGCCGCGAATTTATCCGCGGCAAGTTCCGGCAGATCGCTAAATAAGGGGGTTTATTCGGCCGGAACAGGCTGTTGGAATAAAAACAGAGGGGATACGGGAGTTTTACGCGGCTATAACGAAGTTCGAAATTGAATCGTAAAGGCGGTGAATCGCGAAAACTGGCAGCACCCTTCTTCTGCAATCGTTTATGCGCCGGCATAAAGCGAAAGGGGTGCGGGTAGAGGGGGCGCGGGGGGCAGGGATTACTCGTTTATAATTTAATCAGAGCCCGGGAACGATTGGCGGCCGTGG
>NIJG01000027.1:907146-1016481 GCA_002201625.1 Euglossa dilemma | reverse complement strand
GGGAACGATTGGCGGCCGTGGAAATCTCGCGTTGTTTCTCGGCCGCGAGCTTTTCGCCGGGTAACCGGGATTAAACGAATCTTAATTTAATTTCATCCGCCGTACGGCTAATTGAATCGAATTTAAATTAGCCATGAAGGCGACCCGGGCTTAGATGCCCCCGTGATACTTGATTAAATTTAATAATCTCCTAATAACGCGGACGCGACCGGTACTAACCGAGTGTTCCCTTGTTGTTTTCATTTAACTCTTCGACTTAATAACGCGAACATTCATTTTTCCAACGTTTCGCGTGTTAATATATTTGTATTACGGTAATTTGGGATTTTATAGAAATACCGAATGACTCAATTACCGAAGAAACGGGATAGAAAATTATTCGATCGTAAACAGCAGGATTTCTAGCGAATTAAGAGAAATTGAACTGCCAATTAAACTTCCAACGTACATCATCTGAGGGATAGCTGGAAAAACCTACTCCAACCGTTCTAACCCAATTATTCTCCCTCCACTCTTCTATTCACACGAACCACTGCCACTTTCACCTACTCCGCCCCCGATTCTCTATTTTCAATTACTCACTTCCCTGCTCGGAATCACCATTCCCCTTCCACGAAACAATCTCCGCTTCCTTCCGTGCCGCGTTCGCAGCCCTCGAGAAGGAAGGAGAGAAGGGAAAAAAAGGGGGAAAAAAATAATAGCCGGGGATGAACGGGGAAGGAAGAAAATCGTGCCTACGTAGGAAGAAGATCGTTCCCATTAGCCATTCAATATTCATCGGACTCCCCGTGGTGGGCTTAAATGATGCACGGAAACGGGCCGTGGCTCCGTGTCGGGGAAAAAATCGCTTCCTCGTCACGGCGAAGGTCGGAAGCTTGCACGAGCACGGCAATAAGAAGAGCAGCCACGGAGACGACGGCGAAGAAGGGTGAAAGAAGGGTGAAAGAGGCAAGGACGGCGACAACAGAAGCCGCGAATTATCCGTGCAGCGCCGCGGGCGGCACCGAGGGGCCGCAGGGGGATGCTGATGAAAGAAATGGCGTAAATTATTCATGTCAGGGGTCGTTGAGTACAGGTAACATCGGGAGCCAATATTCCTGGCCGATTCGCAACGTTTTACCCTTGCTGCCCCTCTTCGATCCGCATAAATAATTCACCGCGAAGGAAGGGTCCTCCTTTTTCCCTCGGCCCCCCTTTTTCCTCGCCGCAGCCCTCGGCTAATGCGATAACGAGGTGCGGATGCTTCCTAATGAATCATTTACCGAGTAATGCCTGACCTAACCGATGTTAAGAATTTTATTGTCGCGGGACCGACTGCTTCTTTATTACACGCGTCGAGGAGCTTTGATTTCGACCAGCTGACGCGTCCTGCTTCGTACCGAGTTGTACTTCTGAATTCCTGGTTTGTACAGGGTGTCCGAGAATAATACAGTAGGTAAACAGGGTTTCGACGTGTAATTTCGCGTGGAAATTGTTGTAAAGAGAAAAAAGAAATCTTCGATTCTTACCCCCTGATTTAATCGAGAAAGGATTTAAAATCCCATTGTATCACGCTATATCTAACAAATTAATCTTAGATTCTATCGCGTAATTTTATTATTATCGTCCTTCCTGTTATCCAAACGTTTGGCAGTAAATATTTGCCAGGGGTAGTATGTACTTTCTATAGAAGAAAAATCTTGTTATTTTCATTCTCTACTTTAGCCTTCTGTTTCTCCCTCCTCCTCTTTCCTAGATGTGTACATATTACACCACGATATCCTTTTACGAAGTTTGTCGCGAAATTTTATCGCGAGAGTTGGCAAGGATTTTTCAACAGTCTACATGGCCATTTCGTTCTTCCTTATATTCTCCGCAAGACACTCGACTCGGTATAAACGGCTGAAGATTTCCCGTCGATATCTCAAAAAAGGTTCCCTTCCCTCGAAAATACCGAACGTCTGAAGCTTGACGTTATCGGTTCCCTCTCGACTTCCTCCGCGCTTCGTTTCACAGTCCATTTTTTTTCCCCCCCTTTTTTCCCCATACTATCGCGAGATCCCCGCCGCGAAAGCAACGCGCGTTATTGTTCGTGAAATCCATTCGAGGCAGCGGAGAACTTGTCGGTTCAGCAACCGCTTTCTGAAGATCGGTGCTGAACTTCTCCGCTGCGTGGAAGATAGGAAAAGTTTTCGAAAAAGCGGCTGCTTAAAACGCGCGATTCGAAATAAACGAGCGAACCTTTCGGTCGCCCCGTCTACCGGTTAAGCAGAGAAACATCCCCGTTTAGGAACACGGACTTCCGTGACGAAACTAGCGCTGCAATGACGAAATTTGCGAATCTAATTTCGCGGAAAGAGGAAAAGAACTATTTAGGTTATTTATCGAGACCTCGAGCTGTTACGTGTATTTCGATGTGGCGAAAAAGATCATGTTTGCTTTGAAAGTAGATATTTGAAATTTAAAATTAGACGTGATTATGTTTTGCGTCTGTTCTGCGAAGTTGTGTCGAGTTAGCCTAACAAGGGATCATATTCAACTCGTATTCATAGGCCGATTTTGATGAAACTTATAAGAGAGATAATTCTCAAAAGAATATTCGACGCGTATTTTTTTTTGCTAAAGCATCAGCGATGCTTCCGAATTAGATCTCGTAATTATGTTTTGCGTCTGTTTTGCGAAGTTGTTTCGAGTTAGTCTAACAAGGGACCATATTCAACTCGTATTCATAGGCCGATTTTGATGAAATGTATAAGAGAGATAATTCTCAAAAGAATATTCGTATTTCTTTCTGCTAAAGTATCAGCGGTTTTTCGCGTCCAGCATGATTACCATTCGCAACAGTGTCCGAGATGAAACATTTCGTAATTCAAGGACAGTAGGAAATATTACGTTAGTCTGTCTTAAAGAAGTATACCGCGATGCCACAAAGGTGCTTATTACTCTCCACCTCTCGGCGAATCTCGGCGATAAAACCCGTGGAAAAAGTTCAAAGGAAAAACCCTTTCCGCGTAACGAAGAATGAAGAACCAACCGCGGAAACTCTGCGTCAAAGGAAAGCCAAGTTCCTAGGGGGGAGAAAAAAGAGGAAGGAAAAAAAAAGCTTGACAAAAGTGCGAAAAGCGGAAGCCCTCGATCGAGATGGGATCAAAAACAGAAACTCTCGAAACCGGAAAGACTCTTGAGAGTTGAAGAGGTGAAAGAAAACGCTCGCTAGCGATATCGAAAAACCTTTTGAAAAAGGGAAACTACGCAACGACGAATCAACCGTGGGAATCGACCATGATCCCGTGGACGTGAAACCGCTAAAAAGGGTGGAAGGAAAATCGGAAGAGTAGTCTGTCGAACGTACAGGAAGATAAAATTCCGCGTAGCGGAGAAAAGAGAAGGAAAAGAGAAAAAGAAGGAAAAGAGAGAGAAAAGAGAAAGAAGAGTAGGAGAAGGAGGAAAAAAATAATCGGTATGTACAAACCGCTTAATCCGGTGCTATACTGGATCCCATTGAGGACACCCCTGGCAACCTGTGCAGTCTCGAGCTTGTACGTGTCCTGTAGCCTCATCAAAGCGACAGCAGCGCCATTAAGGTCCTCGTCAGTGGGGAATTTCAGGTCGCTCCGTGAGCTGGTGATATTCGCGACGAAGGACTTGCCGACGTCCTGGGTGATCAGCTCCTCCACCCGTTTCCAATCGGTGGTCAGTCTTTTCACCAGCAGATAAGCGTTGATTGGGTTCGACAGGTACTGCTGAATGTTTCTCGACGCCTCCTCGTGCTCCCTCGCGTAATCCTCCACGTTTCTGAAACACAACCACCGAATATTTCTCCAATATTCCCCTTTCCTTTCACCTCAAACCTGTCGCGAATGAATAAATTCGCTTCTCCGAACTGGTCTCCGCGATCCTCCCCGGTCTTTCGAGCTTTCGCGAGACTCGGTTCCCGCTGATGTGGTTTCTTCCGGGAATATCGGTTCGTTCGAATGAAAATCGTCCCGATCGTCTTGGTTACGTTCGCGCGTTCTCCTTGAGTACCACAGGGAGTTCAAAGTATCTTATTTGTTTCACGGGTTTACTCGAGCTTTCTTTTGTTGATCCCATACGCGAGTGCGAGTGTCGTTTGTCTATAGTTATGAAGTCTATAAAGTTTACGAAGTCCCGTCTATACTCCAGGAAGAATTGGCAGGAAATAGGAAGAAAACGGTCGTGTGATGGATGCGATGAACGATGATAAGTGGCTACTGAACGTGGATACTCGGGATCGACTTTTAGAAATTCCAAACAGGGGTGTTCTAGCGTATAGTAGAGAAAATTTTCTTGGAAATTAAGAAGTGAAAATTTCACTGTGAATCGCGATATCTTTATTATAACGCATCATCGGCAACGTCCGTGTCTTAAACTATTTCGAATGCAGAGGGTTAAAGTATAGGAACGCGAATGAAACAGGAACTTTTATTAAATTCTACGATCTCGACCAACAAAACAGAACCTTCGGAATACGACTTTTTAATATCCGAAGTTTCAAGCTCTTTAAGTTTATGGTCTCTAACTCTTATCCGAATTGCCCGAGATTCGACGATCTTCGAGTCGCGAAATATTCTGCAAAAATTTGTGAATCAAAAGAACAAATTCAAATAAGGAAAAAATTATTGTAGAGTAGTACATTATATCGCGTATTATTCTAGTTAACTCTTAATGAACGAATGCCGCCATACTCGCGACGTTATAAATATTCTAAAAAAATCGAATGCCGCTATACACGCGGCATGACGTGATATTTTAGGAAATCTGTTAGGTTTGGCCTTATTTATACATGCAACAATTAAGGGCGATCGGCAATTGTTTTTTGTCGTGCTCTGGAACGCATTCCTCTCATTCCTCTCCGAGGATTCAGCGAAAATACATCGTTTTATATGCGGTCAATAAAGTTTGTTATCGTCATTTTCGGAGGAAGGCGGGAAACACGTAATTATTGCGATACTTGTAGTAAGAAACCTGGTATTCACATTGGGGACTGTTGGGAGAAGTACCACACCCAAAAAAAAATAAAAGTAATTTTGTATAAATATATCGTTAATCTATAAAAAATAAATTTATAAATGTATACAAATCTATACATTACATACACGCATCTATTTGTTTATTTCAATTCCTATTATTTTTCTGAAATTTTCACTTCAGTATTCTTTTGTACGGATATATCTGTTCATATACTACCTATTATTACTGTAAGTTTTCATAAAATCAAATAAAGCGATATTAATTATGCATCTTTTCTCGCTCTGAAAATGAAGCATTTAATTTCCTAAAAATCCGTCGACTTACTGGTCATAGTATTAGAAAAATGCGCTCGTTCGTTAAGGGTTAATAAAGATACAAAGTTTATGGTTAAAATCTACTGAGACATTACGCGTAGAATTGTACGTAAAAATTGTCGTTTCTTTGTCGACCACGTAACATCCTGGGAGTCTTTGGTAACTGCTGAATGATAATTAAGTCGACGTTCCGTCGCGATACTTAATTAACACACGTGCAACTGTACAAACGAGGAAAAGTAGATTCCTGCCGGCTTCCGGTGATTACCCTTTAATGAATTTAGGAAATTCAATCTGCGCCGCAAGGAATCCGGCGGAACGGCGTCGTGGACGCTTTTTAATTTAATCTCTCGCTGCAAAAGGGGTTGCTATATTCGTTACCCCTCCCCCCCGTTTCCCTGCACAACAGGCCCTTTTACCGTGATTCAGCAGATGTTTCCCCTGATTCAAGGAACAGACCTCGTTGTCATTTTCTTTTCTCCCTCTCGTACCAAACGGTTCCCCGAATCGTTTCATCTCGCGCCATTTTCTACCCGTGTTCACCTCGGGTCGCGATGAAACAAGTATTTTCCTGGATCGTTTAATCTCCCCTCGCGATCGGGAAACGGCGAATCGCCTTAATTTCGACCCGTTCGATTTTTCGTTGCAGAAAACAAACAAACGAAAAAGAAAGAAAGGGAGAAAAAAAAATGGTAGAGGGCAGGAATTTGAACCGGAGAAAGGTAGAGAAGGGAAAATGAAATATGCAAATCGGGGAAAGCAGATGAAGGAAATATACGAAGCAAAAAGTGGGTAAAGAGTGGATAAAGGTAAATGAAAGACACGTAAATTGGATGAAAAATGCATAAGGTGGATAAAAAGCTGAAAGATATTGCGGGGTGGAGTTCATGAAAAGTGGCAAAAAATAGGTAAAGTAGTTGCGGAGTGGATAAAAAGCAAGTAAAGTGCATAAAAAGTGGTTAGAAACTGGTTAAACGTATAAAGAGTAGTTAAAAATAAATAAAACGAACGGGAAGGCAAAAAGGTGGGTAGAGTGGGTAGAAAGTAGGTAAAAAGATGGGTAAAGGGATTAAAACGGCAGAAGACGGGGAATGGTAAATAAGGGGAGACGTAAAAAGATGAATTTCGCGGATGGAAAAAGGAAAAAAGGAAAAGGAAAGCGCGTGTCACATTTGGAGTCGCGCGAAAATTACAGCGGCCGTGGATTGGAAGTTGAATAGCTCGAACACCGGTGTTCCCCGTCTTTCCTAGCGTTATGCAGGCCATTGTTAAGAAGATAGACTTCTAGCTTTTCCAGTAATTTAACTTGCAAACTTCGGCCAGGAGAAAGTTTCCGCGTTGCGGAATTCTCAAAAGCAATGATAACTTTTCTCCTCGGCCATCCGCCGCGGAAGTTTCCGGTTAAAGAATATATAACTTTTTTCAAGTGCAATCGACTGCGAAATGTGATCAGATCGCGTGGTTTTAGCCGCAAAAACGCTTCCGATAATTCCTCTCGCTCGTGCTTTCACGGATAGCCGTGTCAAAAATTTAGAATCACACGAAACGGATCATCAATCTGCATTTGCGAGTTATCTAACTAGCGATCTCCGATTTTATTAGGTACGATAAATAGAATCGTGGATTCGATTACTCGGGATTTACGGATTTTTGGGTCTAAGATTCAAGTATTAGGATACATGGACTTCAAAGTCCAACGTAGATCCGAAAATCGAGCGTCAGTCATCGGATCTCACACCTCAAGCTTTAGACCCGAAACCTCAGACCTCAGACTTCAGACCTCGAACCTCAAACCTCAGACCTCAGACCTCAGGCCTCGGACCTCAAACCTCAGACCTCAGACGTTAGACCTCAGGCCTACGAGTTTAGTCCCCTGTCCCCGAGTTACAGATTTCACATTCTAAATTCTAGATTCAAGACATCACACCTCAAACTCTAGACTCTACATTCCTCTACTCTAGGCTCCAGAGTCCGAACCGTAAATTCAGGGAATATCCAAAGAGGGTTTTACAAAGTTGCGAAGATCCAGCTGGAAATCTGCGAGATTAGAATGATTAAAGGCAGTACTCGCGATGTCGAGATAGTCCACGAGCCCCATGAGTCAGCGTAATGTGGATTATACGAGGTCAGAGGAGTTAGAGTAGTTCAAGGCGATCTCCGCGAGGTTATGTCGGTTCAAGACAGGTTCTGCTAGACCGAAATGGTCTTCGAAGCTCTCCGGATAGTTTGAAGCTGTCTCTATGAGGCTGCGTTGATTCAAGATTGGTTCTACGAAGTTGCCGTAGTCTAAGACAACTTCCACGCGACTCGTGTAGTCTAACGCAGGTTCTACGAGGTCAAAGTGGATTCTGCGATTCCGAGAAACTCCGCGGTAAGCAACAGCACCGTAGTTTTCCTCGAACCGAACAATTTTCCCGGTTCCGACCCTTTCTCACGCGAAGGTACAGGTCTGCTTCGAGCTCTAGACCTGTCAGGATTGTCCTTGCGATATTTTCGTCCATGAATTCGCCAGGGTCTACTCGCTTACACTCGCTATTTCAACCTGCGAATTTCCGCATGCAAACGGTGAAAACTCTCTCGCAAGATCTCTCTGTCTCTATCTCTAGAGATCTCTTCTAAGATCATTCGACGCTACTGTCGCTCTCTGTCTCTCTTTCTCTATGCTCCAACTTCATTCCTAACTTCATCCACCTTACAGCAAGGATGAACAGAGCAACGAGACCAGGATTTTACCAAGCTCGAGGACAAAACACGCCTTTACCATCTCGGCTAAGCAAGCAATCCGAGACACCTCCCTAGAGGTCCACGTGTCGATGCATCGCCGACAGCGACGTCCCTTCCCGAAACAATTTAGCAATCCTCGCCGCTTCCTGCCCCTCCATTTTCTCTTCGTTTCGCCATCGCGTTTTCCAACAAAGCCCGGCGCGATCCCTGTATCCGCCACCCTCTCGCCCACCCTCCTGCGCCCGGCCAACCCCCTGTTTCCGGGGATTTAAAGAGAGATACAAAGGACCTGGCAAGATGACGAGGGAATTATTCAGTGCTGTTCTCTATTTTGCCGGGCACCGCGCAATAGGCAATAACTGTCTGCCGTAGATAACGACCGAACTTCAACCCTTCCCTTCCGCCCCTGAAGGGACAGAGATAATTCGCGAAGATCGTTCTGGCGCGCGGAAAAGCCAATGGGGAATCGGCTATCCCGGCTCGGCGTAATAATACGTCGTCCGATGGATGAGGCGCGTGGCTCGCATGCAGATGCCATCAGCATCGATTAATTCTCGCTCCATTCCATCTCACCCTCTGTCCTTTTTCCCCCGTCACACCACCGTTCCCCTGCATTCCGACCATCTTCCTCTCCTTCTCCATTTCTTCCCTCTCGCGTCGCCGATTTCTCACCCATCATTCGGAGTTTCGTCAATTTTTCTGCAATTTCGCAAACTTTCCGACGAATTCTCCGTGGGACGAAGCGGCGAATTACGTCGTAGGTTTTAATCTTATCGCGTCAATTTTTCACCTTTTTACCAATCGTAAGAGTATCGTCTGTTGGTCCAAGTCAGAGAGACCTAGAGATTCCTTTGTCACGCGAACTCTCAAAGCAACGACATCAATTGTCTCCGGTCCTATTCTAACACCCCAAAAGAGATCTATCGAACCAATCGATTCTTTCATATAATATCATATCGTTCTACACCAGAAATTCCCAAAATAACCGATACCAATTGTCCTCGACCCTAACGCTGCAAAAGAGCCACAGAGCCAAGTATCCGGACGAGAACTCTGTGATCCTGGGATCCATATCGCTTATCCAACTCCCTATCGGTAATCCGCAACAACATGGAGGATCCTCGCGATAGCTGGAACCCGGCTGGCAGCGAGTAGCTCGAGTTCCAATCGATCAATCAGGGTAGGTGGGCCATCATCGTGGCCGTGTACGAATTACGTCGAATTAAAGTCGCGATAAAGCGGCGCTGTTTCGGTCCGGGTTTCCATTCCGATCGCATTTGCATGAGCGTTCCCCTCGTTATCTCGGCCGAACCGATCACGCAAATGGCCCTTACTCGTCGTTCCGGCGTTCTCGATCTCGCCGGTTCAACGACCGGATAAAACCGGGGCCGAAAGAAAACGCGTGCAGCCCCATCGCCGGCAGGGATCTCCGATCCGGGAATACATTCTGGCTCTCGAAATGAAATTGTCCCACCCTATCGTCCCACTCGCTCGTCCTTCTTCCACTGTCTTACAGCCCGTTTTTAAGCAACCCTCTAGACCCACCTCTTCAAACCTCCAACCTCCTTTCCTTCCTCGGTTACCTCTCCGCTTCTAATCTACCCTTCGCTACTCTCCGCCGATTTTTTTTTATGGACCACCGTTTCCTCCAACACGCCACGAATGTTACCGCGAAGAGACATTGAACCGATGTCGCTATCCGTGAGTAACGATTCAGATTTTTGTACCAGATTTGCCGAGAGGATTCGAAATTATCCGCTCCGTCTTTATTGCTTCCATTCCGAGTTATTTGACGGATCTCTTAATTTTTAAGCTACGGTTATGGACAAGTTTCCGGAGAAACTAGCCTTCTGACGAATTTAAACGTTACTCGCTATCCGTGAGTAACGGTTCAGATTTTTGTACCAGATTTGTCGAGAGGATTTGAAATTATCCACTTTGTCTCTTTAGCTTCATTCCGAGTTATTTGACGGATCGCTTAATTTTTAAGCTACGGTATGGATGAGTTTCCCGAGAAACTAGTTTTTTGACGAATTTAAACGTTACTCGCTATCTGTGAGTAACGATTCAGATTTTTATACAAGATTTGTACGAGATTTTGTATGAAATTATCGACTCCATCTTTTTAGCTTCATTCCGAGTTATTTGACGGATCGTTTAATTTTTAGCGCGTCTACGGTAAATTGCGAATAAGTTGAGAGTTCCTTTGTTTCATTATAGTGTAGCTTCCTTGAACTATAGAATTAGGCTATGGTTATAGAACTGATCATCTGACGAATGTAAAAATAAGAAAAGATTGGAAGAGAAAAGTGTGCAATATCTGAAGTCATCCACAGTAACCATAAGCTTATCACGTGATTAACATAAGCATCCTGTTCGACTTGTTTAACTTCAATTCATTGATCTTAATCTGTCAAAACCCTTCGGATGTTCCTCTCTTCTTACGATAAGGCTGTATCGCCGATACTTTAATTTCCGATCTTTGTTAACCTTCGCAACTTTGAAGCTTCCGCGGCCAAACGTTTCCATGTTAATTTTCCTACTCCTTATACCGCTTTTATTATCATTCTGCCGTGTTCTTCTATCCTGCCGCTTCCGTCAGCCTCTTTCAGCGAGTTTCAGAGTGCCTCTTTGTCGACGTAGACCTCAAATTCGGCTTTGCGGTTCTTAATCTTCCCTAGGTCCCCTTGTCGCGTATTTCCAGCTACTTTCACCGGTACGGGTTACTTTATTAAACACGCGCGTGTGTATGGCAACTGCTTATGCGAGGTTTCACGGCTGCATCTGGAAAAAGCTCTGGGCTCTGGTCGCGACGATTCCTGCCGGAAATTGCGGGAAAGAGGAGCAGAGAAGAGAGGGAGACGGATAATTGTGAGGATGCACGTGGTACGAATGATAGCACGGTTGCCTACGAGCATTCTTGCTGGCTGTTACACCAGTGCTACGATTTTAATCTAGGCAACATAAGTGGGGCCAAATGGAGATGTTTATGTTCACTCTGTGGCTGCAGGGTAATATCCTGAAATTTACTTTCGGGACGTACGAATGAAAACACGACGGGGTTATTAGATCGCGAATTGGCTAGTTTAACCGCGTTCCGCGAGGATAGAAAGGTATATTCCCGTGTCAATCTTCTCTCGGGTTTGAATTTTTCTCCAGTTTAGGATTCATGGACTTTCCATGGGTTTTCTTTCTAGCCGATACAGTCAGAGTTAACGACATCCGGGGACGTTTGCTTAGAACCTCGGGCGATCGTATATCCTTGGTCCACGGGATCATCTCGAGCTTCTCTAACAGTCTAGACCAAGTATCCTTCGTTCTATAGTTCCATCGAATGGAACCAACGGCCTTCGCTTATTCCGCGTGTGTAGATTCCATCGGCCAGCGATACCTCCAATAATTTCGATACCGTTCTGCAATTTGAATTTAGATTCACCTGAGCTCGTCTCTCGGAGTTGGCTCCTTTGTCTGTTTTCCCGGGGCAAATCCCCGCTGAACGATGCAATTATACGTGGATGTTGCTCGCGGAAAGTTGCGGTCGGACGACCTCGGTAGCGGCGGCTCATTAAAATTCCCGGTGAAATTTTCAATCGTCCTAAGACGCGTTAAAACCAATGAATAATTCCATCAGCCGTGCCGGCGATGCAAATCGAGCGTGTCAAACATTGAGATACCGCTCGTTAGAATTCCCTCTTGATAACGTTTCGCTGCGAGCCCGCGATTATTTCCCGAGAAAATATTTCGTGGGAAAGAAGACGCGGCTGGCTGGCAAGTCTGCATACATTTAAATCGAATTAAGACGGAAGAAAAAATTGAATTCGCAGGCGTTCGCCCGTCGCTGAAATTAGCAAGTCCGAGGATCAGGTATTCTTGCAACCAGCTCTAAGAAACATTTGCCGCGTGTAGAAACAAATATGTGTCTAATCGATCGCTTTGCGTGGAAATGAAAGCAGGATCGATCGGAAGGCTAAGAGAAAAAGAGACGGCGATAAAAAGAAAAGAGTCGCGAGGGATAAAGTTAACATCGGTTACGATTCTAATTAAGACAGCACTTCCGGTCGTCTCCTCTAGAGGAAAGTGGAGGTGGGGTGACGCGAAAGCGTGGGAAGGCTAACAGAGACCATAAGTTAGTTGCCAACGTGTAACGTCGCGACGCATTGTCAGGAATTTCGTCGAAAAACTGACGAAAAGTTAATTTTTCAAGTGCAAAAATGCGTTCTGCTACTATGACAGGTATGCTGTACGCTCAGTCTGCTTTTTTTCTACTCGACAACTCCATGTTTCGTAAGTTGTTCTCACAACACTCGTCGTGCATTGGTTTTAAGATTATTGACAGGCTGGTGACTATATTAACACTAGATTTACGGGACCCGTCAATTTGACGGGAGAGTTGCTGCAATTATGCAATATTAATAGAGTTAATCGACTTATATTAAATTTGTTAATATTGTAATTGATTTTAAATTAAATTCATGGTCTTATTTTTTAAGAAAATACGTAGTTTTCTTTATCCGTAAATCTGACGGGTCTGCATAAAGATAGGTATTCAAAAACGTCCGTAAACCTAGTGTTAATATCGATAACCATCGATATGCTGCATAATATCATTTTCTGTTTGTCGAGAGAGTTTTTGAAAAGCGTCTACTAGTTTTGGAAGTCGAATTTTTCTATTCAATTCGTTCTCAGTGATTTCGAAAACTCGTAGATACGTTTCCAACTGAAATATTTTGTTACGTATCTATCCTCTTTATTTCTTTGCCACTTTTGGCCTCGAGTTAATCAGCAATCCCCGAAATCCGAAGATACCAATTTCTGCGCGAATCAAAAGGTGTCTTGATATTTCCACGACGATGACAGTCCTGGAGCGTCTCCATGGAGTTGTCCAGCGGGTCCTTCGACCTGACGCTGCAGCGCGGCTCGTGCTTCCACCGATGTAATCGAACTGGATTCATCTCGTTCGATTTCTTTCACCCTGATCCTAGGGTATTTTGATCGTCCAGGCATCGACCGTGACATTTATCGCCGGTATTGGTCGTTTCTCTATCCGACGAGTAATTTTTAAAATATACTAAAAAGCTGCGAAGCATTTTAATAATTTTCGCTCGTGAAAATTTGCAATTTCCGAGATCTATGCACGATTCATCCAAAGGTCAAGATGCATAACTCCAAATTTTCTAACTTTTTAAAAATTTAAGACCGATTAATACCTTATATTTTACATTAATACTATTTTTACGAGAATATCAAAAAATTTCGAAACATTTGCACCGTAACATTTCTCGTTTCCGAATCAACGAATAAAATATGCGAATAAATATATTTGCTCGGCGACGTCGATTCCAATTTATCTCCAGCGTGTTTTCTAAAATACCCTTTCAGAAAAAGCGTCATAAAACATCACGAGAGGATCCGTATTTTCGCAAACATTTAGATTTCGCGTCGTATAAATATCTTAACCGTGGAGACGTGTTCGAACGTGCGAGCCAAGTCCGTCGTAAATATTCGAATAGACCAATCAAAAGATAATGCGTAATCAAGTGTTATTACCGTAATCGCGTTAAAAAAAGTGCGCCATAACTGACACGATACCCGATTCCCCCCCGATTCGCGGTTGAAAGCGCGTCGCGTGTCCGGCCGCATTTTTCATGCATATTTTACAGCGAGTTCCCGTTTAGGACGAAAACCGACCGCCACGGGGGCTGATAAATGAGCCGCGATTTTCGCGTAATCGCGGCGAAAGTAACGGGTTATGTAACTTAAATCGCGTGTCGGGGTTTGTCTTTTTTTCTACACGCTTCAGCGGAAGATCGGGCCACGAAGAAACACATTTCCGGCTTACAAGTCTGCGCGATTCTCGTGTAAGACTGATTGCACTTGAAATACGAGCATTCGGTACGCTAGCCAGCGTCAAAATGGCCGACTCGTGTCACGCTCGTCGCATGTCTGACCGACGTTTCTGATTCGCAAATAAAGTCTAGAAATTTAACAGGATGTATTATCATCTCTGGCAATTTTGTTGCGCAATTTCCACGATGTATTTTCAGTGGAAGATGAGGAAATAAGGGAATCTTCCATCTTCAATTTCGTCCTTCTTCTTCTTCTTCGTTAACTAAGTATTTGCCTCGTTACAACTACGATCCTATCGAGAATTTCAATCGGAGAAAGAATGTTAGGAGAATGTTGGAATTTTGATCTCAGTCTCGAGTGGTGTAGAGAAAATTATTAAACGAATATCTTATTTTAATATTACAAAGTGGCGTTGTGGCAGCAAACAATTCAGCGGAGTAGCTTCTCGAGGTTCTCTTATGTAAAAATCGTACAGCAAGTTGATAATTTAATTAAATTATTCTTTTTCCTTCTAATCTTTTAAAGTATATTTTGATGGCGGAGGAGAATCGTAAAGCAAGGGTTTGGTTGAATTTTTCCCGGTGTATTTTTACGGTGGAAGAAGATCGCGAAGCGAGGGGTTAATTTAATAATTCTCTTCCAGCGTAATTTTTTTCAACATATATTTCTGCCGGTGTAGTTCAAACGAATCGATGGATTTCTGTATTTCCGTGCAGACGAGATCGAAACGGAGAGAAACACCGGTGGCTGGGATGCGAGATGCTGTAACAACGACGAGGGACGAGTCGAGTAAGTTGTTTGCCGTATCGCGAATAAAACTGTGGAGAAAGTGATTAAGTACGCGGTCCTGGTTGTATTTAGCATCTTAGAGTATCGCACCGTGAAACTTTCCACTCGGTTCTCCTCGGCCTAAGTACCTCATTTGTACTTCCATTATCTCGGAGCGGTGCAACCGCCGTGGAAAAAGACGAAACGGAACAATGACAGTGGTGTATTTCAGCGGTTGCTTTTGTTTCCGTTTAAATACCGAAAATGCTTCGCGATATTCGATAATTTTCTTACTCCCACTTTTATTTCTCCCACTTTTATTTCCTTTCTTCGCGTTTAATTCTCCCTTTGTTAATTCTCGTTATACTTTTGCTACTACTCCAGTGTATTAGAACGCAGAGTTGATACCACGGATTATCTCGCGAGCCAATTTTTTAAATATCAAATTTATCACACGGATCTAAATGTTTACGTCTTCAGTTTCAGTTTCGAAATTTGCACTTTTTTCACATGCTTATTTCAAGAGTGGTTAAAAATCGATAAGGGTGGGGTCGAGTAATCTCTATCAAGTACGAAAGGTATATACTCAAGCGCAATAAAGATAACAGGTTAGATAGACGAACTTAAAGTCTTCGTCAACGGCACCCAACACCATCGAACTAAAAAGTATAATTATTCCACAGGGTGTCCCATTTAAGCCGACACACACGCGAGAGTTCAATTAGCATTATTAGTTTTTTAACGATGGGCGTTTCCAGGGCCATTCCGAAGTCAATTTTCTCATCGTCGATTTCAAATCTACGCGTAATAGAATCTTCTTTTACTACACTGAGAAATATCCGACAACCGAAACGAAGTTCGCAGAGGCTAAAGAATCCTCTTTCTAACTTTCACCGGGACGTCGATTTTAAATATATAATATTTCCAGCATTTCATTTCACGTATACCGCATAGGCTAACGAATATCCGACAATCGGAACCAAGTTGAAAAGGATTAAAAAATCGGGTTTCTTTTTGTTGCCCCGAAACGAACATCGATCGACGCCGTGCATCATTAACGACGAACAGACACGGCGGTCGCGTTTCCTCTTTGCTGCCCTCGTTACGATAAATCACGGTGATCCACGTCGATGGATGATGAACGTATCACGCGACTAAATAGTCGATGATGTTCAGATCTGTAGGAAAATTAGCATTGTCGCGGGCTATGAGCAGTGAGACCGCCGAGACCGGCTTAATAATCGAGGAAAGCTGCCGCTCGGCCGGGCCCGATAAATTATTCTCCGCCATTAGATCCCAACAGAGTTATTAGATTAAATCTTGATTCGCGATTTCCCACGTGCACCCGCCGTGACACTAGCTGGCTCCCTTCCCGTCTAATCAGCCATACTTACGGGTGTCACGAAATAATTGACCGAGTAGGGGGACAGGAGCGAAACGAGCGTCAGCTGTTTTTCCACGCGTTTCAGGGGGATGAATTTCGACGACCACGCGCTTTCGTCGGCTCTGCGGTCGATGCTGATGGCCCCTGTGAAACGAGCTTTTAATCGCTGGTCACGTGCTCGATTTTTAGCCAGTAGTCACGTCGCGAAGGATCGTTGAATTTATTAACACCGGAATTACCGGGCTGCAGTTAGCCGAATACGTCGGACAGGAATGAGGAGAGCCGCGATGGGATGACGATGACAAATAGCAATAGGAACCAGTCGTTTTCACCTGTTTGACAGTTCCGGTGTTGATTCTCAGTTTAAGCCTCGTCGTCGATCTTCTTTCGACCATGACAAATGGCTGCGTAGCGTATAACGAAAAGTAGAATATATCCTCCTCGTTGACGATCTTCTTTTTTAATTAGGCTTGGTATTATCACCGGTTCTACTTCTGTGAGTGATTATTCACTACTTGACAGGTCATGTATATTAGGTCGTCCCATAAGTTCGTTCGCGGTGATATTTACATTCCTCGTCACAATTTATAAACTATATGATTAACGTCTTTGTCAACGAAATAGGAAGAAGTCGTAGAACAAAAGGGCGACTAAATTTTTTCTTAATATTTAAAGGTTTATTCGACGTATAATTTTAAATGGTAAAAGTAAAAACCGGAACGAATTTATGGGACGACCTAATACTTTCCTTTCGTATTTTCACTTCGGAGATACTCGTTTCTTCCGTTCGTTATGTACGTGGGGTTTGCGACAATCTTGGTCCCTGATCTTCGAAGATGATCCTCGATTTCGGGATCATTGACTACATTTTTCTAGACTGGCGGCAATTATCGTCTGCGATCGTACGAAAATACCCGATCCAAGCAAATCTCGCATTAGCCTGATAGCGAATCGGTTCCGATTCCTAGGAACAAGTCCCGTTATAACGAAATTCGAGATCAGTTAATTGCCTTTTCTTCTAACAATTTTTACTGGAAACGAGAGGTACCGCGCAATGTGCAGACGAGACAAAATTAATATCAGAGCAATTAAACAAAACAGACATAGAAACACGGACACGAGAATCCTGGTCTGAAATCCTCAGACGCTCGCCAGATCCATCTTCTCCGCCTCTCTCGGTGAATTAATTCGTTTCCAGCGGACATCCACTTACATCATCGGCCCTCCTCCCATCTGAATTCCTCGGAAATCACGGGTCACGCTTTAAGAACAAGCTCATGATCGTTTGTCCGACACGGAGGTCGAACAGGTCTCAATTACCCGAGTAAATTGGAATCGATAAGTCGGCGTGGAAAGTCAACCTCTCTCTCCGGTGTCTGCGAATTCTTTTCCTTACATAGACAACCTCCGTGTCTGGCAGAGTATCCAATTACAATTGGACCGCGATCCAATCGCGATATCAACTTGCAGGCGGAAGATAGGGACATCCCGGGCGCCATTGTCCCCGAGCTGACACAATGGCCGCCGACGCGGACGTCTTTCGCGCTGCGTTATCTCGCCTCGCGACTTTCTCCCCTTTCCGCGACGATTTCACGCTTTTGTCAAGCCCAACCACGCGCTGCCTCCAGTTACCAAACGTTTCTACCCTGTATTTTGTCCCCGGACTCGGGTAACGACGCCGGCAACTTCCCCGAGTACGCGAGTCAGGTTAGTTTCCGGTTCGAGGGCCGGACTCGTCGAGTTAGAGAGGTTGGTAACCGTGGAATGCTCGTTCGCCGGCGAGTTTCGCTGTTTACAGCGAGATTTCGAGATTCTAGCGATTTTCCAGGATATTAGGGTATTTAGGAAGCCTGTCCATATCGATAATCCTGCGATATCGATTAAAGCGTCGATCGAAGAGGAAGATGGTCTGAAATTTGAGATTATCTTCGTTGGTTTGATATTCTCGAAGAAATTTGCGCAATTGGATCAAAAATATTTTAGATTTTTCCTTCTTCGATCCTGCTTCTCTCGCGTATCCTAAATATTCGACACTATCGTAGATAAACTCGTTTTCTTTCATCTATTCGCACGCACTTGAAACTAAGATCGCACATCCGCTCTGCTATCGCTCTTAACGCTTTGCACTCGACGATTTCTTCGCTGCAGAAGAGCAGAAAGCCGACGATATTTCTTAGAAGAGTAAATCAAAAATCGTATAATGTAAATTTAATATGTCAATTAACATCGGTGCCCGAAATTTTATTAAAGTGCAAAGGATTAATGTATCAGCCTATTGCCACGACAGTAACAAAGGTTACGCGAGAATTATGCGAGTTTTTAGCAAAGGGAGAAAGGAAGCTCGAGTGTCAGATTGGAATGCGAGCCCCGGAATACCAAGGGAAGCTTTACCTAAATTTTCTGCAGGTTGAGCACAATTTGCAGCGTGCGGAATGCGAGGATGTAATCTAGGGTTGTTGAACATGCCCCTAATTTCGGGTACCAGCCGGCAATTTCAACCACTGCTCGAAATCTCGCATTCTCGTTAGTTAACGATACATCAGACGCAGCTGAACCGCGCGAAACTCCGAATCTTTCGCGAACTCGCGCGGAAAAGTTTCGAATTTTTTATACGATTAATCTAAGAAGCGGAGTATCCCGCCTCGCAGTCGGCGATGACAAGATGCAAACGCGATTTCCGGAGTTGTCCAACAGGTTCCCAAAACGAGGGAACGATCGAACGAAATTAATCTCTCGGCCGCAAACAAACTCCGACACGTCGAACTTGGAGGAAATTTTAATCGAGTTCTCCATCCATATTCCGCACCCCGGCGCAACAATGGAATTCGATTAATGACTCTCTAACCTTCGTCGTTGCAAAACGTCCCGTTCCCAGTGACCCTTTGTAGCCCGAACTTCCCTTCGATTGTCGAATGTCAGCCGCGGAAAACGTAAACAAGCCTGAAAATTCAATTTGCAAATATTGGACGTCAAAGTACTCGGCTACCACGCCCGGGTCAAACCGCATTTTCCAATCTCCGAACTCTAATTTCCCGGCGTACGATCTCGAGGTTAAAAGATTCGTATCGATCAGCGGACAATTCGACCGCCAAGTGGCGAACACTTCCGGCCAGAGGCGGTTATCCGTCATCTCTTGGCCGGAACTCTCCTCGACCTGGAAACAAGCGCGGATAGGCGCCGGTGTATCGGAGCCGACAGTGCGGCCAGGCAGCATCGGGTCGAAAGGATGTATCGATTTCACCGGTGGACCAGTGTTAGTCGCCGTAAGTGACGAGGTGTCGTATAAATTACCGGAATAAACGAGCCAGGTGCGCTTGACTTTGGCCGTTCACGCGACACCGTTCACCTGACATTCGCAGCTGTGACAGCCCGACATCCTGCGCCCGGGATTGGTCCACTCGTTGGACCAGATGGAGAGAGCAAGAGAGAGAGAGAGAGAAACCAATCGGGCCTGGACAACTCCTGAGCGTCGTTCGACTGTCGTTGCTTCGTCCCACGATCGCTCCTAATGAGCTTTCGCGATCGCTACCTGCCACGTTTCCGCCCTCCTCCTTCCGACCACTCGCTCCAATTCCGCTCACGATCCTGCAGCTGCGTGCTCCTTTAGGTCTCGGCTACACCATAGTCGCGTGTCGCGGCTATGGGTATTTTCTTAAACGCCAGGGAAACCACGAGTCTCGTCGGAGTTGCCAGAGGTACACGGTTGGATACTGGAGGACACACCGGTGTCTAACATCGCGATAGGGGTCTTGCGACCTCGCAGGATAATTCGAATAACGCATGCAGCGATTGGTTAAGTTTCAAACGCAATTTCCTATCTCAGCCTAGGAGATTAAAAATCTCGAAGAGTCTATCGCTAATCAAAAACAGCAAAGATACGTTTCGATGTCAGCCGATGAGGCAAGACGCGTGTCGAGTCTTATTCCTTCTCAGCGATGATCCTCGTATAACTCTAGAATAATATTTTTCGCATTCGACCAATTGCAAAGCGGTTTTCCACCTAAGCTTAGTATGTTAAAACCCTCGAAGGGTCTATCGCTAACGAAAGACAGCAAAGAGACGTTTCGATGTTAGCCGATGAGGCAAGACGCGTGTCGAGTCTTATTCCTTCTCAGTGATGATCCTCGTATAACTCTAGCATAATATTCTTCGTACTCTTTCAATTGCAAAGCGGCTTTCCACCTCAGCTTAGTATGTTGAAACCCTCGAAGAGTCTATCGCTAATCAAAGACAGCAAAGAGACGTTTCGATGTCAGCCGATGAGGCAAGACGCGTGTCGAGTTATTCCTTTTCAGCGATGATTCTCGCGTAATTGTAGAATAATATTCTTCGTACTCTTTCAATTGCAAAGCGCAAAACATCGAAACTACCAGAGTTCTTTCTGTTTCTCGCGAGCTAAAGCAACAACGTCGAAGAGCATCTTGAACTCTGCTCTATCCGATCTCTCGAACCACCTGTCTTAACGAAGCATCGTTATCCGTGACCCGCTTGATCCGGCCTGGAAACAATCCCACTCGCTCTTTTTCTATTCTCTCCTGGCGCGATCCGCGGAAGTGAAAAATACCTCTCACAAACGGCGGAAGCCGGCGCAGAAACTCGATTAAAAAACTGACCCGGCCCCGGCGAGCGCATATTCGCGCGCGTCCGCGCCGGCAACGCGATAACGACAATTCTTTATATTCCGGCTCCGTCCGATATAACGAATCCTCTCGTTAGCTCGATTTCGACGTTTTCGCCCGTTAACACCCTCCCCGCGCCGCCCCGCTTCGTTGCATCCTCAGTCACCCTATTTTCAGCGCGCCAGCTCGTCCGGCCTCGCCTCTGTCTCTCCTACGCTTTCATTTCTCCTCGCTGTTCGCGAGAACGCTCATGCACCGGGCGACAGATTTTAATTAGCGATATATGCGAGCAATCCAAACTCATCCCCGGGGCTCGCGCTTCTTCCGCAGTCTCGACCCCGGTCCTGTTTTCGACTCTGCTTCGCCGGTACAGACCTCCAGACCCGCACCTTCCTTTTCGCTCGCTTTATTTTCAGCGTCTCGCTCTCCTTCCTCTTTCTTTTTCCCTTTTTTCCTTTTTTTCTCCTGTTTTTCTCGCGACCCGGTGAAAAATGTCCACGTGTTTGCTGGTTCCTTTTTATCGAGCCAGGGTCCTGTTATCTCGTCGCGTTCGTCATTTTAATCGCAAGTCGCGGATGAATTTATCGCGCAGCGCACCACCTCGGCCTCCTTTTACGCCGTTATCAAGCTTCTCGCCAACATCTGGCGATCCGACTGATACAACGCGACCAGGTGAACGCGAATTTTCCACCAGATAAGGAGTTCCTGGACCCTGCCGCGTGCGAGGTCGCGATTTTTCTCACCCTCGTGCTTCACCGGCTTCCGCCAAATTGGACTCGTTACATCGTTCTCATCGAGTTTACCTTTTTCTTCCTCCTTTGCATTCGTTTTCTCTGCCGCCCCTCTAGCCCCTTTCGCCTTCGTCTTTCTCCTATTTCTTTTTTGCCTCGGCGAAAGAGCTTAAAGAGACATTCACCGGTGGTTGTTTTCCGTTTCCGAACCCCTCGGCTCACCTCGCTCTTCGTTCCTTTTTCGTTTCGCGACTACCGGGACGAAGGGTAGCTGATGAAAGCGACACAAGCTTAAGCGCTTTTGTCCCGCAGCGTTTGAGGGCCGCGTCGAGCTTAATAATCTTGAGCTTCGTTAACGGAAGCACGGTGAATGAAAATATTTCCTGATGAACTCAGGCCCCTGTAAATGTTCATTGTCCGCCCTTACTTTCTTCCCCCGCCACCGCTCGCAGTTTCTTTCTGTTTAGGAATGACCTGTTACAGTTGGATGAATTCTCTCCTCCTTTCAGCGATCCCGTTCGGAATTACCCTGGTTAACAAGAGTTTCATTAATTAAAACGTAAATAGGTTTCGTTATCGTGCCATTTGCATCGCGAATTCGTTGCCTCGGCTCTCCCCTTCTGCAACAGATTTCGGGGACTGTCGTAAACGGTAATAAACGAAAATAAACACATCGTTGAACCTAATCACCAAGCAAATGTCACGGGATACTCTTCGTGGTGACTTTAAAGAATGAATTTCAACTAACGCGTAGTCCTCCGCGTACTTCCGGATAAAAGTATAGCACTTGAAGGTTAAACTGTTCGAAATAGAATCTTTATTTTGGTAGGTATAGCTATGGTAGATAAGAGATATACTTTGAAAAATATTATATATAAATATATGGGTCAGGATGGGCCATCGCTGGACTTTGGTTCATTTCGAACGATGCAGAAGGGAAATACACGGAGAGGTACGCGCGAATTGACTCAGAGTTGACCCCTTCGGGGAGGAAAACTCATCTTTACACGACGACAGACCATCAGAGGCAAGGACTATCCCATCTCGTCCCCGAATTTGCGAAAAAGCCACTACATTATCGAACCTAATCTCCAACTAGTCTTAAAGTCCTAAAGTCTGAGCGAGTGTCACTCCTCGCGATGACTATAAAGAATGTATTTCAACGATTAATGCGGAGGACTACGCTTAGTCCCGGATAGAACTATAGCACTTGAAGGTTAAACTGTTCGAAACAGAATCTTTATTTTGATAGGTATAGCTATGGTAGGTAAGAGATATACTTTGAAAAATATTATATATTAACCCTTAACGAACGAATGCCGCCATACTCGCGACATTATAAATATTCTAAAAAAATCAAATGCCGCCATACACGCGGCATGACGTGATATTTTAGGAAATCTGTTAGGTTTGGCCTTATTTATACATGCAACAATTAAGGGCGATCGGCAATTGTTTTTTGTCGTGCTCTGGAACGCATTCCTCTCATTCCTCTCCGAGGATTCAGCGAAAATACATCGTTTTATATGCGGTCAATAAAGTTTGTTATCGTCATTTTCGGAGGAAGGCGGGAAACACGTAATTATTGCGATACTTGTAGTAAGAAACCTGGTATTCACATTGGGGACTGTTGGGAGAAGTACCACACCCAAAAAAAATATAAGTAATTTTGTATAAATATATCGTTAATCTATAAAAAATAAATTTATAAATGTATACAAATCTATACATTACATACACGCATCTATTTGTTTATTTCAATTCCTATTATTTTTCTGAAATTTTCACTTCAGTATTCTTTTGTACGGATATATCTGTTCATATACTACCTATTATTACTGTAAGTTTTCATAAAATCAAATAAAGCGATATTAATTATGCATCTTTTCTCGCTCTGGAAATGAAGCACTTAATTTCCTAAAAATCCGTCGACTTACTGGTCATAGTGTTAGAAAAATGCGCTCGTTCGTTAAGGGTTAATATATGGGTCAGAATGGGCCATCGTTGGACTTTGGTTCATTTCGAACGATGCAGAAGGGAAATACACGGAGAGGTACGCGCGAAATGACTCAGAGTTGACCCCTTCGGGGAGGGAAACTCATCTTTACACGACGACAGACCATCAGAGGCAAGGACCATCCCTTACCCCTCTATCCCCGAATTCGCGAAAAAGCGACCCTCGTGGACACGGTTCCGCGCGTGCCTCTGGAACACGATTAAAAGTGGCGGTGGACAGGCAAGCGAGCCGGCGCGCATACAGAGAGCGCGGAGCGTCGCATTAGATTTCCCCGGGGGAAAGTTCGAAAACAGACAAATAGTTTATCTCGCGTTGGAAACTGGTCAGCTCCCGTGACTGCAGATTCCAATAGCATTTTTTCATCGGGTCCCCGTGCCCCGCGCCGCGGCGCAACTGTTCAGGCGTCGAGGTAAATGGAATAGCCTGGTATCAAGGGGAATACCTGGAGCAACGCACGAAATGGTCGACGATTCGAAAGCTTTCAAGCCAGTCGGGCTAACCGCGATCCCACTCCGCTGGTCCTCCCTCTCGCGGAGACTCTTCAAACCTCCGGTTACCCCCACCCCATAGCCATGGCTCTCCAGGGCTAGCTCTATCGCTCCAAGCCCTTCGCCAGGCCGCAGGATAATGGCGATCGTCATTTAGCCACTTCCGGTGGTTCGATAGCATTCCGCGATTTACATGAGAATCTTCCCTGGTATTTCCACGAGATCGCACCGAGTGCTGATGGGAGGTGGGGGGAGAGAGAAAGAGAGAGAGAGAGTGAGAGACGAGCCGGTTTCTATCTGACGCTTATATTTCTTTCCCGATTTGTTTATTTTCGAGACTCGCGGGTTTTTAAATCTGATTTTCGCGATCAAACGTATATAGTAATAAGAGGTGGAGGAACTCTTGATTTGTGTACACTATGGAAGAATTCAGGATGGAATGTATTCGTCTAGTACTGTCGTCGTTATGCGAATTATCGTATACGAGATCCCTTGATTAACTGTTATTCCACGACGAGGTTATTTCGGTGTACCGTCGCTTTCCGCGGTGTAATTCGAAGCTGTAACGTTGATAATAAACGTTGATTACGAATAAATAAATAATTGTTGGTTTATTTATTTATTTTCAATTGCTGGCTGCAGTCGTCGATAAAGTGGTTCGCCGAGACTGAGGAGTGCGTGGACAGTCGCAAGATGGCGGCAACTACGTTCCAGTACTGTTTAGTCTGCACGTGCAGCCTACGCACAGTGTTCGATCAATAGTTATCGTGGAGTTATCGTGGAAATGCGTGTTGAAATGGGTGCATCTGTTGCTTCGAAAACATCAACAATCGTGCAGTATAATATAATGTAGTCAAGTATGTCGGTATTTTGTCGAAATTATGCGGAATTTCTATCCGCGAACATGGTCGATTACTCGTATCGAATGACCGAAGAGGTTAAGACTTCGTTTCTTTCCGATTTCGCGAATAAACTGCACCATGATTGGTTAAAATCGAAGAATCCAGAGGTTATTATGAAGTACGAGCAATCGGACGATGTGCTGATTATCCCGAATAAGAGTCTTTATTGCCAATCAAGCGATAACTATGTGATTTTCAATTGGTGTTTTAAGGTTTTTGCAAAAGGTAAGTGTGTCTCATTGTTTTCACACTGTGTTTACATACCTGTTTAACAAACTCGATTCTCATTGGCCGTAAGAAAGATTCATTGAAATAAGTGGATAACTTAACGATACTGGTTTAACGTTTGTAAATAGTATTAAAGTAAGAAAAGTCTTGTGATTTTTAAATAATTGAAAAGTTGAATAATTTATGAAGCGAGATGTAGCATTGAGATTTCTATTTGGTACAGTATTTGTCAAAGGTAAATGGTTGGTTTAGGTAAACGGTTGCAAAGAGTAGTATTAATGTTGGATCAGAATCGGAAGAATTTTGACCTGAAATTGGTTAAGCATAACGGTAAAAATATCGGATTCACAAATGGCCAAGAATGGTACAATCCAGAGCCGAAGTATGAAAATGAAAGTGGAAATGCAACAGAGAAATTGTCGTACTACGTGAAACTTGGCTTTGTTGCAAGCAAATATGGCACGTATCGCCAGAACGTGGTTTTCTACTTTGGAGAGTATCCTGTGATACTTCAGAGAATTTGCGTGGATTGTTTACCAGCTGAAGATTCTGCCAGGATCAACGAAGCAACAAACTATCAGTTTTCTCAGAACCCAAAAACATGGAATAACAAAAACTTACAAATCTGTTGGTTCGAGTCGCCTTTTGTGTCTGCGAAGGATAAAAAGGAAGATCAACTGTCCATGATCTATCCGTATCCTGACAAAAGTAACTTCTCCTTGACTCAAGAATCTCTCACGGACAACTGTTTAACACCAGAAAATTATAGAGGTCGCCTTCATGAATTGATCACTATAGAAGAGCTGGCTAGACACGAACAGATAGCTAGATATAACGAGATCTCGTACATGCGTCTTTTACGTCACTATGTTTTGGCTTCTGTAGGTGATGGATCCACCATTGGCAAATATGCACCGCTTGGTGAACTCTTTGCTCAGGTGCGGTTCCTTTTACCAATTATACCTTTCTCTCTTCTTCTTCCTACACTCTTCTGCTACTTTGAACAATAATCTACAATTTAGTGGTAGTCTCGCAAATACATATAAGTTCACATTTAGTATAGTTGTTTCGTGTTTTAATTCGATTAAAAGAAAATTGTATGATGAATTTGTACCACAGCTGCCGCTAAGCCGCAGTATCTCAGAAGATACGAAAAGCGGCAGGCTGTTCCTGAGAGGTTGCAATAAAGTGCTCTTCAAGAGTTTGTCGCATGACTCGAGTATGATATTCGAAGCGCACATAGAGGACAAGTATATGCAGACCGTGTACGTTAGATTGTCGAAAAAGTGCGTGCATATGTTGAACTTGGTGGCTGACACGGATATGCACGTGCAAGTGCAATTCCTGTTGAACCGTTTGCCATTCTGCGAATGGCACAAGTCGGTGGACAGTTTGCCCGACATAGGGCTAGTTTTTCTGAACAAAATCTACCTGCATATGAAGGAGTCCGATTTTCTGGATATGATGAAATGCAGGAACGTGGTCAGCCTGCTGAACTCGAAACAGAAGAGAGCTTTGTTGGCGATAACCTATCCCATCAGCTTTCTCATGCCGCCGATCTTGCTATTAGGCCCGTTTGGAACCGGCAAGACGTTCACCATAGCGCAGGCTGTCAGATTCTTACTCACCGAGTATACCCAGTACAAGATTTTGCTTTGCACGCACAGCAACAGCGCGGCGGACCTCTATGTCAAGGAATTCTTTGACGTTTGGTACAAATTCGAAAAGAATCCACGGCTGAAACCGATCAGAATTTACTACGAAGGTAGAGCCAGGAATACGGTACGTCTCTGCGGAACAATCAGACCCGTCATTCTGCTCGATGGAAGCTATCTTCCTGCTCTTCCACCATTTCACCATTACCACCGTTTCAGGTCCATCCAGTGGTACAGGGGTATAGCCTGATGAAAGAGAACGGCACCTTTCGCACGCCCAACGAGGAGGACCTGATAGATTGTAGTCTGATCGTGACCACCTTAGCCATGTCTAGCTCTCTCACAAGTTTTCAAATCTCGTTCACGCACATAATAATCGACGAGGCTGCCCAAGCGTTAGAATGCGAAGTGCTCACCCCGTTGGCCTTGGCCACGCCGCGAACTCGCTTGGTCTTGGCCGGCGACCATATGCAATTAGCGCCGGAGATATACAGCGATCTGGCTAGTGAACGGGGCCTTGGTGTAAGTCTATTAGAACGAATCTACGGGATGTACCCAAGAACGCATCCCTGCAAGATTCACTTGCATCAGAGCTACCGTGCCCACGAGGACATCACCAGGTTCACCTCCGAGATGTTCTACGACGGGATCGTGAAGCACGCTGGCGAAATGTTGGTACACCACCCAGTGTTAAAACCTTTGACTTTTTACGCCGTTCAGAGCATGGAAGTGCAGGTACGTTTGCGATCGGCAGGATATCTCGAAGATAGATCCCTTCGGGTGCTTGCATTTGGAAATACCGGTTGAACGGCCGGCGAACCGAGTACTATAATAACCGTCACGACCAGTTGCGATATAACCATCCCTGCTTCGAACCGTTACCTCCATTGGAAGAACTTCTCCTATTTACACGCTAAACTTCACATCTATGACTCCTCTACTTACTTCGCTAAATTCGTAACACACCACGTATTTCCCGATCCAACCGCAAATACCTGTTGCTTCATCTTCACACCGGATATCAACCAGTAACCACCACCTTTAGGTCAGCACGATATAACACACCTACCCGTCACCATAAGTGACATCCTCTGATTGGAGGGATTGATCCACAGCGATCACCCTGTTCCAAACATTCACACCGAAGGAAGTCCACCTCGCGCAAACAGTAACCGCTGTTTTTCTTTTCTACCAGGACATGCAGTCGACAGGTTACGCGAACATCAGCGAGGTGTACGAGCTGGCGAACCGCGTGCAGGAGTTGCGGAACAACTGGCCTACGGATTACTGGGGTTCTTACAACGAGAAGTCGATCGGCGTGCTGGTCTCGTACGCGGAACAGCTGCAAAGGATCCGAGCGGAGCTGCGAAGCCGCGGTATGATGGAGGTGTCTGTGGAGAGGGTGTTGAATGTGCAAGGCAGGCAGTTCACCGCCGTGTTCATCAGCACCGTGCGCACCAGACACTGCTGCCGGTACTCCGCGGAGAGAAACGTCAAAGACTATGGCTTCCTGAGCAATCCGAGACTCCTGAACACCGCGATGACACGGGCCAAGTGTCTGATGGCCGTGGTCGGCGACCCGGTCGCCTTGCTCACCATCGGCTCCTGCAGGAAGCTCTGGCGGAGGTACCTCGAGATCGCTGACCTCCACGGCATCAACCGGGAAACCCTCAAGTATCATCTCAGCATGGTGCCGAATGTTCCGCTGATCACTCCGCTGAACCCGTTGGCCACCGAGTTCGTACCCAGGAACAACTTCTATATGGTGGAGTACGTGCCGGTCCCCATGATGTACCCGGTGTTCCATTGTTCAGACTAGGCACTCGTATCATCGCGCAGTGGTCCAGTTTTTCCCGGCAGTGGTCGCGGAACATCTTTTTACGGCGATGGTTTTCCACGAACATTTTCTTCATCGTGATAATATATCCCGGACATTCGCACTGATAAACATTTAGAGAACGATGTTATCGACGATAATGAATTTCAGTTTGTTTAGATGAAGCTGGATTATTGTATAGAGAATAGAATTTGTGTACGAAATTTCAGGAAATCTTCGTGTCCGTTATTTTTAATAAAAATTTATCACCATTAAATCGATGTCGATTATTCATAGTTGTACGAAGGGAACACGAAGGAAATCCGTTGAATCGTGCGAGATTGTCTCGCGAATCGAAGCGGCGAGAAATAGGAATAAAGCATCGAGAAAGGTGTCACTAGCGGATACGAGAAATGCGAGAAAGTTACTAGCCAGGCAGGCTAGTCCCGAATTTGTGTCCTTCGTCCTCGTCGGCAGTAGCATTCCACCGTCGATCGATTTTGAGAAAATTTGTATCGGATCCATAGGCGTAGATGATCTCGTAGTGCATAATAAAAAGCATTAGCAGACTCGGAGAAGGAAATTTGAGTCTCGTCGACCGCCGTTTTAATTTTTCTTTCGTAGACATGGCCTCTCGAAACAAGTTGGTCTCGCGTTTCCGAGGCTCTATCGAATACGTCCTGTAAATTATTTCTGCGACTACGTTTGCGAAATCGTTCGTCGTGTCTGTGAAAATTAATTTCCCGATTTCGAATATCCATTTGTACGCATATATCGGTCATTGTAAAATCCATACGAAATTGCGATTTGTATTCGAGTTTCACAGTTTCGACAGATCTTTTCAACAGCCTTTTTAAAGTTCAAAACGATCATGAGGTAGAGAGTATTTTTATATCGATTGCAACATACTGGACCACTGTGGATCGGCGGGATTTTTTAGCGAGAGCGAACAGTCTGAATGTTATACGCCTCGTCGTTCGAAATCCGACTTTTAATTGTTAATAACGATTGTCAGAGAAGCTGAGAGGATGGTTCTAACGTGCTTTGGTATTGTACCGAAACGCTGAGAATCGGTGGGTCGCTGGAGTGGATCGGTGTTGGATTAATCGGTTGATCAACGACGACGGTTTGTACGTGTTTACACATCCCCTTTTGGGGATTATTAATTACTCGGAGTGTCTCTATCTGTAAATGGATTTTAGAAATTCCGCTTTTGGTTAGGTCTCCCCAAAATTCAATGTCCGTTAGAGATTGTATCGTTTCACTTTCCTTTGGTCGTATGATTTTTGCAGAGATATATCTGTTTGGTGATTGTATAGCTTATATTACGACAATATATCTATTTTAGAAACATATCACCCTTTTTTTTTTTAATCCACGTAGCCTTCACTGGGTGTTTGTGTTTCCTTCCAGATCGTCCGATCGAATTCGCGTTATTTGCGATTCTGCGAGTTATATTAGAATTATCTTCTGTCTTGGCTTCGTTCTCGTTTCAATCTGCCTTCGATATTAGAAATAAATAAATTTTCTTCTTTCAACGAAACATTTCTTGTTTTTATTTTAACGAGATTTCGAAATCTCGAAGATCTCTGGTATTTCCGAAAATTCGTAAAATTCGTTGCATGAAATATCGAAATATTTGGCAATCGCGAATATTTTTGGGAATTCCGGACACTTTCGAGATTCTCAAATGTTTCCTGAATCGTCGAAATTTTCGAAAATCTATCTTTGAGGATCCCGGACATTTCCAACGTTCCCCGACCTTCCCAGAATTTCTGAAATTTCCCAAATTCTCGCACGTTTAATTTCCTTAGAAACCCGGTCATTCCCAACATTTCTGGACGTCCCCGAAAGCTCGGAAATTTTCCTAAGATCTCGCACACCCGTGTCGTCTCCGATCTGGGTGCTTCTCGAAAAGGAGAGGGAAAACAAAGAGAGAAAGGTGAAAATCAGGTGTGGTTTGGTTGGAAATACCTGGTCGGAAGGGAAGAAGTGTCGGGTGACTGGGGAAAGGGTGTCTCGGGATAAAGGGAACGCGTCTCTAGACAGGCGACAGTGGTTTGTCTGCGCGGCTGCCATTCGCGAGCAGGAAGAGTCAAATGGTCACCGACGACCCTCGAATGGCTGAAAAGGGAGGCGAAAGAGCGAAAAGCGGTTCGCGGGTTCTTTTGAAAAGCGCGCCGCTTCTGTTTCACGCGTCGCGTGAATGCGGCGCCGAACAAAGCCGCCTCGTCCGCTTTTATTTCCGTAATTAAGGACCACTCTGGCCGGCATTGCGGCCGGGTCTCGTCTTAGAAATAAAATGGAAAAAAAACAAAAAAAAAAGGATGAGCCGCCCCCGCGAGAGCAATTTTTATCCGATCCTCTAGCAACCGACGACGCTTTGTTCCCGGGGACAGAGAGGCAGAGAAAATAAACGCGCGAGAGGGCTCCCGCGAGTTACGGATTCGGTCGATCATTATTCGCCATTGGGATATATTCGACGGATGAAAATCCCCGAATTCGGTTGTTTTTTTAAATCGTCCGATTGTTTTGTCCTTGGCAGCAGCCTGTTCCTTTGTTTTCCGCGGCATTATCCCCCGGTATTGCACGGATTTTTATTCCCGCTCTCGTCAAAGTGGTAATTGGATCGAGCCAGAGATTCGACGAAATATTTTGTTGCGCCGCGGATTTTTTTTCCCAATTTTTCCTTTTTTCTTTTTTTTTCCGATTCCCATTGCTTTGAATCGTTCGCGGCCGTTGTTTTATTTATTTATTTTTCCTCCCCCTCCCGTTTTCGAGTAAACTATGAAAGTGACTTTTGATCTTTTTAACTCTTCGCAGTTCTGTGTACATACGTACGCGTGTCGAGTTGGTTTCGACGTCCAGTTTTCATACAGCCATTCTGGGTTTGCTTTGCTTCGCTATACGCGTATAGTTCGATTCGACGGGAATACGTCAAGGGAATATGTCAAATACGTTATCGAATAAAGAGATACGAAAATGTACAGAAAATTCGATCGCTCGTGATTTTCAAAATAACACGGATTATAACGAGGAGAAGGAATCTTTCTTTCCTATGAATTTATATGTTAACGACGGAACGGATAACACACAGTATCGATGCAACGAAAACGCAAATAATGCCACGAGTATCGAGGCAAATAACATCGCGAATAATGACAGGAGTCGATAACGAGCGAGACACGGATAGGAATAAGGAAAGAATCAATGACCGAGGCGACACAGTAACGGAGTAACAGGAGTAACTTCTCGACGGTGCTTGAACCGGATTCTTACGGCCACCTGCTACACACACCGCAGACGTTAAACGAGCCGACGACACGGGTTACAAGGAGGACACAACGGATCCTGGTCCCTGGGTATCGTTACCCCTCGTTACCATTGGAATTACTCGTTCCAGGGTAGAGGAGAAAGCTCGCGATGACTTAGGTGCGATAAAAAGGAGGGCAGGTAGACGAGAAGGAGGGAGCTTGTACTCGTAGTTAAACTCAATTTCCCCCTAACAAGGGGTGTATCACCGGGGGGGCATCGGCGGAATTCCAGCGATACTCTTGCTGCCTGCGTCGCGACGCGTCGCCGGGACGACAGGTCGACCGTGCGCGCGGAATTTATCGCCGGGACATAGTCATCTTTTTAATTTCATTTGCCGGGACGTATCGCGCGCGTATATTTCACACAGGGGTTGCTACTCGTTGCTTTTCATTACGCCGCACCCAGCATTTTCTCGATTCAGCGAGTTTTCCGCTGCATTCTCACGCGGAAATTTCACTTTTCGTCGAGTATCATAGTTTCCTTTCCTTTTTCCCCTTGTTTTCCTTTTTTATTGTTTCTTTTTTGCTCCTCTTTGACATCCCGCTTGTTCCTCGCATCGCTGATATCGTTTCGGTTTCCTTCTGTTTTTCTGGTCGATGCGGTATCTACTTTTTTCCTCTTCTTTCTATCTTTTTGCGTCTTTGGAACTTTTATTTTGACGTGATTATACGCGTTTTCTTAATTCTTTATTATTTCATTTGGGAGTAGGATTAAGAGATAGGTGAAATGATTTTTTCAAATCCTTCGGTTTTTCAGTGGTCACCCTGTGTATTAGAATTATATAATTCTATCGTTATGTTGGGAGTATTCTGTTTCTTTTCTTTCTATATGTTTACCGTTAAAATTCTCTTTTGTTACCGTTTACATGCTTTTCATATTTCGCTGTTTTATTCCTTTTTATTCCCCTCTTTACAACGTTCCTTCGGTTTCTTTAACATAAACAATGTCGTTTTTCTGCGACGTAATTGTTACGATACTTTGCGGAATGTCTGTGTCCCCCGAAATCCTCGAATCGTTTCTTTACTTGGAAAACACGGCGCGGTGAAATATTGTTTTCCCGCGCGTGGACACTTTTCTCAGTCGGAATTTCATCACGGTAGAGTGCGTCAGTGAAGGTGATAGATTATTTCCCATCACCGACGCGAAATGGACAGAGCGTGGACGGGAAGGTAGGGACCGGAAGGAAGTCGAGAACCGTCCATAGTAGTAGGACAGTGGCCAGGAACGATTTCGGAGAGACCGACCAGCAGTGGCCACTGGCCGACCACCAACGGCCGCTGGGGGGTGGACACCGGCCATGTCAGGTAATTAGCCAAGGGGTAGTTGGTAATCTGGAGCAGATTCAGGGACCAGATGGCTCGTAGCAATCGAAGGCGTGGGAATTAATTGCAGGCTCTTGTGAAAAATGAGCGGTCACCGGTTCTTCTCCGAACCTCCGCCAGTATTTGACTTGGAATTGCACTTTGCTCGCTGCCAAGTGTTTCACGATCCGAGTCCATCGTTCCTCGATATAGCACGCGAGTATATATAGGAACATAGGCTATATGGAGTTTTAATTTCGATCCTCGAGTAGGTAGCAGCAAGACCAGCGACAGAAAAAAACGAAACAGTGACTGTAATCTTTTTCTTCGATCAACTCTGGAATCTGAGAGACTTTGTTCTAATTTATAAGATTAACACAGTTAACAATCGTGTTATTAATAACACGTAGACACGTGTCCCTACGTTAATATGCCACTAGCCCATTAACGATAAAATAACGCTAAGAATAAGACCAAAGTAATCGAGAAGCGATACGTTAAATTGGAATTTTTGATACGATAATGACACAAAAGAAGAAACTTTCAAGATTGTATCCGTAGAATTTTAATATTCGGAATCTTCTATTCGTTCCAAACGCGTTTTACTTCAAAAATAAGAAACTCCGATAATTGTTTCTTGCTCAGAATTCACTAACACCATCGCGACTCGTAATATATCGTCCAATTATCTTCCGAATTAATTCGTATAATCTGCGAGTATTACACCGCATGGTCTGAAAGATTTCTGAAGGCAGGAAACACGTCGGAACACTTTCGCGTGGGATCACCGTGGAAAAAGCTGTAGGCGAATCACGCACAGCTGCGTTATCCAGCGATCGATCTATCAGACACACGCTACGAGCCGAAAATCTCCGATCCGGGAGGCTCTAGGAACAAGTTACTATAATCAAGACGAAATTGCATATTCAGCAAACAAGGTACCACCACGCTAACGGATTCGCCGACATTAACTTGGCCATAATCACATATTACCGCAGCGTCTCTGCGATATCCGGAATTACGAGACGATCAATACGGTAAAGACGCATTACTACGCGATCTCTGCTCGCAGGCACTGCCGGCTGCGATCATCGTGCACCATCCGCGCGTTGTGTACACTTCGCACAAAAGGCACCAGCACTATCGCGTGTTCCAGCACAGTCCAAAGGAGGCAATAGGCCTGGTGGTTCTCAGCCGATATCGAGAAGGATTCGCAGACTCGGTCAGATATTGCCAGCTGGTATTGCTACAGTTCCTTCGCAACCCGTCATCCGTTCTTATTGCACCCTCGATCTAGAGTCTCGCACACGGGGTGTTCGCGAAGAACAGAAAGTCTTCACGCGTCGATTTATCGATAATTTAGCAGCCAAGACCAGGCATCGGGTGCAAAATCGACGTTTGCTTTATCTTCGAACTCCAGTCTCGGGTCTCAGAACACAGAAACTCCGATCTTTAGCGGAACTCGGACATCGGGAACTGAGAACTCAGATACGGAGGAAACGTAACTTCGAATTCACATCTCACGCTTCGGAATTAGGATCTCTAATTTTAGCACTCGCATCGTGGAATTTGGATTTTAGATCTCCGATACGGAGGAAACGGAACTCAGAATTCAGATCTCTCCTTTCAGAACTCGGATTTCCAATCTTAGAATTCGGTTCTTAGATATCAGACAAGGAGAAAACAGAACTCCGAATTCAGACCTTCACTCTCAGAACTCGGATCTCCGATTTTAGAACTCGCATAGTACAACTCGGATCTCAGACCTCAGACACGAAGAAAATTGAAAATTTCCAATTTCCATAACCAGTGGCCGTAAATACCGTTTCGATTTTACCGCGACTCCTTTTGTCGCGTTAATGTATGGCGTCGGAGCGCGTAATGGCAGCCGTTGCCATCTTGCTGCGGTCAATATGGCTCCATTTCCGACGTTGTCGCGGAAGATCGGTAGGATAATTCTCGTGGGCCGTTGCCTGGACGTTTTCCGACCGCGGCCCGGCGATGGATCGTCGCCACCGGAAGTCGATTATAACGTAACAATTTAGCTTGGAGCCGCAATCGCGGCGCTGCAATCGGCTAACAAATTTTCGGCAGGATGGCAGCGGGGACGATGAACTTTCCCCATTAACGACCGCGAGTATTGTTTCCAGCTTTTTCCGCGCCCCCTTTAAACGATCGCTTCCGCGCCCTGATGAAGTGCCGTTTGATGGTTTTCGTTCGAATTGTTCGACCAGTGAAACAGGACGCGTGGCTGGAGATCCGTTCCACGGACTTTTGGTAATTCCAACCGAGGCGCGGTCGGTAATTAACGCATAACGTGTCTCTTCCATTCTGCAATTCGGTCTTCCACGTTTTGTTAGTAATTTCCGCCTTATTCTAGCCAATGCAATTAATTCTTTTCTTTTTTGACACTAGGTTTACGGGATTTTTTGTATACCTATTTCTACGGACACCCGTCAGATTTAGGGTAAAGAAAACCTCATATTTTCTTTAAAAAACAAATGAGTTTAATTTGAAAACAATCGCAATATTAACAGACTTAATATAAATTAATTATATCTGTTAATATCGTACAATTGAAGCAACCCATCCGTGAAATTGACGGGTCCTGTAAATCTAGTGTTAATTCTTCTTTTTATTGATTTTAATTCGGGTGGGAAGCTGTGTCGACGAAGAGTAGCTTGTTCCTTTATTTCATGGTTTTTCTCGTTAATAAATTATTTTTGACTATCTAGAATAATTAGAAACGAGATAATTTCTAGTTTTCTTACACACCGTTATGTTATACTTTATTTCTTTTTATCGTAGAACGGGTAACCGTGTTCGACCTTTTATTTGTTTTCGCGATTCTCGATTTCGTTAATTAACTTCTAGAATATCATGCGAGACTCGTGGCAAGGAAATCGGTTAAACACGAGTGTCGCAGCAGAGAGGCGTGGCTCGTAGATGGAGTCGAACGTAAACAACGCGAGCAGTTAATTTTCGTCGACGTCTTCCTACCTCAGTTGCGTGTTATTCTTCGCAGCGTTCGGACCACTAGACCGATGGCTCCACGCGTGACCGACCTTGAGGTTCATCGTGCCGCACCTCGTTGGAACTTGGACAGGTATTCAACCAGACTTTGGTGAGTGATATTTATTTCGTATCATTACGATTTTCTTAACGTTCCGAATAAAATTTCGACCGGGTGAGAGAGTGGTCCCTGACCAATAGTAAAGCAAGACACCTGCGCGTTTATGTTGTTAAGCTAGCAATTTACATAGCTAGGAAAATAAAAGTTTAGACCGGTCTGTGCAACGTTTAATTATTTTCATTCAATTATTTTCGTTAGTCAGGCTCGTGGTTAATTTTCGTCAATGTCTTTCTATCTTAAATTACGCGTTATTTTTTAAACAGGTCGACATGTTATTCGTTGTTGATTATGACACACGTTTCCTTAAATCGTAGGACAGTAGACACCATAGAAAAATAATAGTTTAGACGTGTCTCTGCAATTTTTAATTATTTTCATTAGTCAGGCTCGTGGTTCATTTTCGCCAATGTTTTTCTATTTCATTTACGCGTTATTTTTGAAACAGGTCGACGTGTGATTCGTTGTTGATTATGACACACGTTTCCTTAAATCGTAAGACAGTAGACACTGTAGAAAAATAGTAGTTTAGACGTGTCTCTGCAATTTTTAATTATTTTCATTAGTCAGACTCGTGGTTCATTTTCGTCAATGTCTTTCTATCTTAAATTACGCGTTATTTTTGAAACAGGTCGACGTGTGATTCATTTTTTATTATGGCGCGAGTTTCCATAAATCGTAAGAAGTGGGCAGCGTAGAAAAATAGTAGTTTAGACGTGTTTCTGCAATTTTTAATTATTTTCATTAGTCGGGCTCGTGGTTAATTTTCGCCAATGTCTTTCAATTTCAATTACGCGTTATTTTTGAAACGGGTCGACGTGTGTTCATTTTTTTATTATGGCGCGCGTTTTCTTAAATCGTAAGAAGTGGGCAGCGTAAAAAAATGATAGTTTAGACGTGTCCCTGCAACGTTTAATTATTTTCATTCAATTATTTTCGTTAGTCAGGCTCGTGGTTAATTATCGTCAATGTCTTTCTATTTTAAATTACGCGTTATTTTTGAAACAGGTCGACGTGTGATTCGTTGTTGATTAAGGCACACGTTTCCTTAAATCGTAAGAAGAGGGCAGCATAGAAAAATAGTAGTTTAGACGTGTGTCTGCAATTTTTAATTATTTTCATTAGTCAGGCTCGTGGTTCATTTTCGCCAATATCTTTCTATCTTAATAACGCGTTATTTTTGAAACGGGTTGACGTGTGATTCATTTTTTATTATGGCGCGCGTTTTCTTAAATCGTAAGAAGTGGGCAGCGTAGAAAAATGATAGTTTAGACGTGTCTCTGCAACGTTTAATTATTTTCAGTTAATTATTTTCGTTAGTTAAGCTCGTGGTTAATTTTCGCCAATATGTTTCTATCTTAGCTATTCCCGAAACGGGTCGACGTGTGATTCATCGTTGATTATGGCACGCTCCATCGGAATTTAAATCGTACGAGAGCAAACACGGTGCACGGAAGATAAGGGCAGAGCTATTCCTAATTCCCGTAAATGACTTAACATTTTCCCAAGGAATCCCATCCCATAGTTCTCGACTAAAGCCAATTAGCCGGTGTTCCTTTCGAAAACGTGCCGTCCCTAACCCAGCCTTGCAGCGCCGAACGAGATCGACTTCAAGGGCCTGTCCGAGCAACTTTTTCCTAATTGCATCGCGCTTATCGCGATACAGAGACGAACTTCAGCTTGCGAGACGGTGTCCAGGCCAATTTCCTTGCTAATTGAAATTTTTCCCGGCATCAGCTCCCGATATACGGCTTGCAAAAATTGGATAACGAACTTCCAACGCGATTCAGTGAGAAAACCGAGAAAAATGTCGCGAGCATTAGGTCGAGGAGCGTGGAGAAGCTTAGATCTTAGTTCTCCAGCTGCGAGTTTAAGAAATAAAATCTTTACGCGTTCCGGATGAGTTTAAAAAGTCGTTGTCAGGATATGAGATGAATAACGAAGCTATTCACTCGAGAGATAGTCGGTTTTGTTCATTTCATTGCCAGAATCGTGATGTTTTTACTAGCTTGCTAATGTAGAGTTGGAATTGCGAGATAACAGTGACGCAGGTCGCGTGTTGGAGATGTATAGCGGGATATGGAGGAGCAAAATGGGGCAAGAAACTCTAAAGATGATACATTCGATGTTCAGCAACGGCAGACAGATTTGCTCGATGTACCATACAATTGACTTGCCAACACCAACAGACCCGTTCTCCTTATGCGCGGAGTTAAAGAAGAACTGCTTCTCTTGCAGAGTTTTTGCCAACTTCTTCTTGCCAGATCTCAAAGAGGAACCTGTTAGAACTTCAGACATTGTAACACTGAACTCCCAGTAGATCTTTCTGGGTATCAATGGCGATCAGTTTATCGTAGAAATTTCGCTTCTAGGCTATCTTGGTTATACGTTGGAAAAGTGGGATGTTCAGAGAGTTGCTCGGATCCATAGAATTCGGAAACGAAAGGGATGTAGATCGAAGTACGGAGATTTTCCGGATGTATTCACCGAAATTCCGCTTCTTCGCCGATACCAATCACTCCATTCCTTCGCGTACTTTCGACTCTCGAAATCCAGTGTTAATTTCAAAAACACGCGGTAAATTCTTCATTCTACTTCTTCGCGAATGGGATACCTATCCTCGTGACGAAGAAATCCCAAAATTTAAGATTAATCGGAGTTTAATTCGAAAGAGTTCAAGATTAATCAGAGATACTTCTATTGAGTTTCCAAAACGCTGTAATCCGCTCTAGATACTCCAAAACCATCTTTCACAAACCCGTACCAAACTATTTTAAACTTCCTCGCGATTAAAATAACTCACACCAAGAAATCACCGAGTCAAAGATGAATCGTAACAAACGCAGCTACTCATCAGCCTTCTCAAAAAAACGCACAGAAAATTCTCAATCTCATTTTTTCCACGAATAAAACTTTTATTTGTAAAAATTACCCTTTCATGGAACAACCATCGAGTCAGAGATTAATCGTCGTTCTCTACTTCATCAAGATCATCCCTCCATTATGTAATACACCGAACTGACCTTTGAACTCTCGGAAATAGACACGAAACGCGTAATGGAAACTCGGTGGCGAAGAAAATCTGGCCAGTGGGAGAAATGCAGGCGAGACCGGAAGAGATCCCCGAGCGAAAGATTAATCGGCGTTTAATTAGGAGGGGTTGGTAGGGATAATTTTATCAGGCAGGCAGCCATTGCCAGGGTTAATGCCGCGCTGATATTGGCCGTGCTAGATACGCCGATGACAGCCGCAGCCTGATATACATCCCCGACATTGTCGCGAACGCCAGGCACGCTTGCACGCGTAACACACGCGTGGCACGCGCGCGTACGTGTGTCGTACGCGTGTAGCACGCGTGTAGCACGCGTGTTGTACACTCGGCGCACGCCAGGCTCTGACCGTGGTTGAACTCCGTCGCGACTCCCGGCGTCGTCTCTGGATTCCACTTGCTCGACGATATTGTCTCGCGACGCGTGTCAGCGTGTCGCTGGCACCCACACCTCGCCGCGTGGCTCGATAAAATTATCCCCGTTGACGAGTTACGTTAACGAGCGAGACGCGATATCGCGGATGACGGTAATTCGCCGAGACGCCGGGGCTGGTTCACAGACTGCCGCCGGGTTACGGCGACGCTTGTGGGCTGCTTTTTGGCGTGTTACGGGGCGGGCAACATGATTCACAGCTGGGTATGGGGTTGCCAGCTCTTGGCGAGAGAAGGTAATCGTTCCTCTGACGTGGCTTTTACCGAGAACTTCCATGGCTAGCTTTCATATTTTATTCCTTCCGCTAGGTTCTCGCGAACAAACCGACCAGGCAAATTGCAATCGCTGTTTAGCTACGGGGGATTGTTGATTAGGTAAAGGTGCTTCTGCAGAGTTCTCACTGACACAGGAGACGCGTCATCGGACTGGTTTCAGCTTTTTCGCAAACTAAATATTCCTACAGCGAGTAAAAGATATAATTTCTATGGGGTTTGGGTAGCTTTCATATTTTTTTGCTTCGGTTAGGTTCTCGCGAACAAACCGCCGTGTCGGGGCAAACAGCAATCGCTGTTTAGTTACGGGAAATTCTGGATTAGGTAAAGGTGCTTCTATTGAGTTCTCTGCCGCTAAGTTTCCGACTTCTAGCATAGGAAACACGTCATTGGATTAGTCCTAGCTTCATCGCAAACTAAATATTCCTACAGCGAGTAAAAGATATAGCTTCTATGAGGCTTGAGTAGCTTTCGTATTTTATTCCAATGGTTAAATCGTTACGGAGGAACTACCGAGACAATAATCTATCGCTGTTTAGTTACGGGTAATTGTCGATTAGGTAAAGGTGCTTCTGTAGAGTTCTCACTGACACAGGAGATGCGTCATCGGAATAGTTTCAGCTTTTTCGCAAACTAAATATTCCCACAGCGAGTAAAAGATATAGCTTCTATGGGGTTTGGGTAGCTTTCGTATTTTATTCCAATGGTTAGATCGTTACGGAGAAACCACCGAGGCAAGAATCAATCGCTGTTTAGTTACGGGCAATTCTGGATTAGGTACAGGTGCTTCTATTGAGTCCTCTGACGCTAAGTTTCCGACTTCTAATATAGGAAACGCGTTATCGGATTAGTCCTAGCTTCCTCGCAAATGAAATATTTCCACAGCGTAGAAAAGAGAAAAAGTTCTACAGGGTTTGAGTAGCTTTCGTGTTTTACTCGATTGACTAGATCGTTACGGAGAAACCACCGAGGCAAACAGCAATTGCTGTTTAGTTACGGGCAATTCTGGATTAGGTAAAGGTGCTTCTATCGAGTTCTCACTGACGCTAAGTTTCCGACTTGTGACATAGGAAACGCATCATCGGATTAGTCCTAACTTCTTCGCAAATGAAATATTTCCACAGCGTAGAAAAGATACAGCTTCTATGAGGTTTGGGTAGCTTTTGCGTTTTATTCCATCGGCCAGGTGGTTATGGAGAAACCACCGAGGCAAAGATCAATCATTTTAGACTAGGTAAAAGTACTTCCATCGAGTCTTCGTAACTCTCCAACCTCCAGTCTCTCATAACCCCACGCCGAACTTTTTCGCAATCAAAATATCTCTACTCCAAGGCAGAGATGTACATTTTCATGAAGTTTAGGTAGCTTTTATATTTTATTCCTCCGGTTAAACCGTTCTTTGGCTAACTATATTCTTCGTGTTTTCTATACTCCCATTGCGATTTATAAAATTTTCTTTCATTTTATTTTACAAGATATAAGTAGAATTTGCTTTCGCTCGAATTATCGCGAACGAAATTTATACCTAATCACTCGGCTCATCTGAGACACGTAAAACCCGCGAGGTAACGTAAGCAACGATTTGTATTAACAGGGTAACGAATCGTTTCGCGAATACCGTTTTTTTCTGTTACTTTAGACGTTTTAATTACCGCTATTAGCATTATTCATTTTTCCAGTAGAGTTTCTTCGCTTTCCTAAAGCTGAAAGCAGGTTCAGAAAGGATATCTCGAAAGCTGGCTGCCTTCGGGCGTCCATCATTAACAGGATGCGAAATTAAATTAAAATATATTCTTATAATTACTTGTTATTTCGCGTTAAACGAAATTAATTAAACAAGACCGCCAGGAGGAGCACTTTTATACGCTTTTATAATTTTACACCGTTTCCCTCGTATTCAATTTCACGCTGTTATCAACCAATAACGAACAACAAACTAATTTCGTTTTATTAAATTATTGTTCGTAAATGTCGATAACGACCTACCATTCACGTCTGCCGAAGAATTAAAACGAAACGTGTGTATTTTTCGGATATTCGGGACAATTGGAACAATCACGAGAGTGATATTAACCCCTTGTACTATGACTTAATCACGAGGAAGTTGAACGTAATTTTACACAATCACTGGGTATTTACTTCGTTCGTATTAATATTACAGAAATTCTGCGAACGATGGGATAAACTAAAATTTCAGTTTAACGCGAGTATAGTTCGTCTCTATGGGGCCTAGCGTGGAAAATTCGCCGGGAATTTTATACGTGTAAACAAAACGCTCGCGATTGTAGCGCGAGGGTTTAATTATAATAGGAACCGTATTCAGTGGACAGTTTTTGCAGCGAATTTTTTCTTATGCACGCTCTCAAAGAATAACGAACGGTCAAAGCAACTTCAAAAAGCCGACATCAAAGTATGGAATCGTATTAGAGGACCGTCCTCATTGCCTCGGAATCGTTAAGGGAATATCAAAATTGCTAGTCCGATCGTTCGATCAGCTATATCAAAGCGGAATCACAAAGCTTCGATGATCTCATCGCGCGCGTTCGTCCATTAGAAATTGAAAATCGACCAAAAAGCCGACCCCTGCTTCCATATTCACCCTTCTTTTGTCCGCCCGATCGCCATTAACCCGATTTCCCGAAAGACGAGAAACATCATCTCGATCAACCAGATCATCTTCCATCTAACAGGATTATCAGTCGAACTACAATTTCGTATTTCGAATTTAATTTCTCCGATTTCCGTTCCGTTGATTCATCCTTGAATCGCAAACGATTCTTTTGTCCCGATAATAATTTTAAAAAATAGGGGAACTTGCTTTCCAGTTTAACAATAATAAATATAAACGACAGGTTTTCGCAGATGCTTCTGTAAAGGATACTACATTTCGAAGTCACAATTAAAGGATTAGAACGAACGCGAATCGCGACGACACTTCTACCAGTGTCAGACGAAATATAATTTCGTATTTTGAATTTAATTTCCCGGATTTCCATTCTGTTGATTCATCTCTGAATCGCAAACGATTCTTTTGTTCCGATAATAATTTAGAAAAATAGGGGAACTTGCTTTTCAGTTTAACAATAATAAATATAAACGACAGGTTTTCGCAGATGCTTCTGTAAAGGATACTACATTTCGAAGGCACAATTAAAGGATTAGAACGAACGCGAATCGAGACGACACTTCTACCAGTGTCAGTCGAAATATAATTTCGTATTTTGAATTTAATTTCCCTGATTTCCATTCCGTTGATTCATCCTTGAATCGCAAACGATTCTTTTGTCCCGATAATAATTTAGAAAAATAGGGGAATTTGCTTTTCAGTTTAACAATAATAAATATAAACGACAGGTTTTCGAAGATACTTCTGTAAAGGATACTACATTTCGAAGACACAATTAAAGGATTAGAACAAACGCGAATCGAGACGACACTCCTATCTGTTTCGGCGTAAAAGAAAAAGAACGAGGTAGGTACACAGAGGAATTCGTTGTCGAATTAATCTGCCCGATTCCCCGTTTCGTCCCGGCAACACCTACCCCATTCGCCGAAACCGAAACAACCATCGAGACAAACGCAAAACCAACATCCCATTTCCTCTCGAACAAAGAGTCGGAAAAATCAAAGAACAAAAACACGATAAACCGATTCCCACGCAGTCGATAAAGCGTTAACGGGTTCAACTAATTCCACGCGCCATTTCGACCGCCGGGACAGATTGCGTTAAAACAGACGGTCCTCTGCGAGAAGAAACGACGGAAAAACGCGTAGATACGGAAACAATGGAAGATCCGCGAAGAAAAGAAGTATAAAAACAGAAACAAGAATCATTTGCAAGCGTTTCATTCGTCGAGCGCGTCGGAGCTTCGTTTCGCGGCCGGGTTGGTCCGCGCGGCGCTAGTTTGTTCGCGACGCTGGTTTATTCGCGACGCCAAAATTGACTCGTCGTTTCGGTGTCGGGAATAATACGCGATCGATCGCGTGGCCGAAACCAGCAGACCTGCCCTTCTCGTCAAATTTTTCCCGTCGCGCGAAATTTCCAATTAAACGCGCTCGAACGCTCTCGCGCGACCGGCTCTCCCCGGGGGTAGTTCCGCGCGAAATTCGCAGAATGCATAAACGGCGTCGCGTCGATTTCCGCTCGGTCGATCGCGCGTCGCGGTGCCCACCGCCCCCTATCCGTCGTCTCTGAAATTCTTCCGATTTCGGACTTTTCGACGCCTCTGAAATTCTGCCGATTTCGCACTTTCCGTCGTCTATGGAATTCTTCCGCTTCTGAACTTTCTATCGCCTCTGAAATTATTCCGACTTCGGACTTCTCGATGCCTCAAAAATTCTTTCGCTTTCGAACTTTTCGTCGCTTCTGAAATTCTTCCGCTTTCGGACTTTCCGTCGCCTCTGAAACTCTTTCGCTTTTCGACTTTCCGTCGCCTCTGAAACTCTTTCGCTTTTCGACTTTCCGTCGCCTCTGAAATTCTGCCGATTTCGGACATCTCTACGCCTCCGAAATTCTTCCGATTTCGAACTTTCCGTCGCATCTGAAATTTTTCCCATTTCGGACTTTCCGTCGCCTCTGAAATTTTTCCCATTTCGAACTTTCCGTCGCCTCTGAAATTCTTCCGTTTCCGAACTTTCCGTCGCCTCTGAAACTCTTTCGCTTTTCGACTTTCCGTCGCCTCTGAAATTCTGCCGATTTCGGACATCTCGACGCCTCCGAAATTCTTCCGATTTCGGACTTTCCGTCGCCTCTGAAATTCCTCCGCTTTCGAACTTTCTGTCGTCTCAATCGTACTTGATTCTCAATCGGGCCAGAACCTCGGGACGTTCGCGTGGCACATAGAACGGAATTATCGGTTCGGTTCGGGTTTCGGCTAGCTTTAGGTTATGTTCGGGTTAGGCGGTTCGCACGGATGGTGGATAGACTCGTCGCTCTTAGCGATGAATTTACTTTTTGCTTCTCGAGCTTTCAGCCGGCGCGGGTCCAAGGATTTTCCGGTTTTATCCGCGTTTGAAAATATCGCTTTGCGGACAGTCCGCGATGGCTTTTGCTTTCGTTCCCGAGTGCTCCAGGTATTAATCCGGTTGCTTTTTTGACGCCGCAATCGAAATCGAGAGATACTCTTCGGTACTCGCGGGGCCGTTCTTCCGCGCCGGTAAACGCGCGCTTGCCGCGCGGATTAATTAAGAAATATCGAGAGTCGGTATTTCGGGCGGATTAACGGGTAGTCGGAGTAAACGGCAAGTGGAACAAAGGGTATTTCCGAATTTTCAACGCGCCATTGACATTCGCATTAAGTCCGCATAAGCAATTGGAACTAACATTTCCGGAACGGCGCGGCGGAATTTGTCGCATAACTTCGTATTTGATCTAACTCGCGCGAAATATTCGCGAGTTGAACTGCTTCTCAAGTGAACCCGAATCGGATCTACGTCTGCAGCTACTTTTGGAACATCGTGCTCGCGAGAGAGGAGAGAAACCGGGCTCGCGATACAAACACTGCTTCATTATCTTATACGTTCTCTCTCCCGGGAGAGAACGTACAAATTCGTCATTTTGCTCAATTATAAACGGAGCAATCTGGAATTTTAATTAAAGAACTGTCACGGCTGTCGGGGAAATTAGAATTCACGTAATTTCAGATCGGTTATTCGCAAATTAGTTATTTAGATTTCATCGAGGTACGAAATTCGGGCGAAATCGAAAAAGAATATTATTAGCACCACCACTCGTTTCCCGATATTTCCATTTTACGTTTTTCGCGAAATAATCGCTGGTCGAAGTCGAGGATTCCTTGAATTTCTCGACATTTCCGCAAATATTGCTAAAGGTTGCTCGATTTTCCTCGAAAGTAATTATCCAATTTTTAGACTTCAAACGAACAAAGAATCCGAATAAAATCTGAAAGAAAATCGATTTACCGATCGTTAGGATTACAACCATTCGTTCTCTGGCATTTCCATGAATTTTCTGAAAGATTATTCGATTTTCGTGTGTCCATATTCCTTCCTTCAAGCTAATTCGATTGATCGAATTATCGAATTTCAGCGGGGTAAAGAATTCGTATAAAATCAAAGAGAAACTCGATTGGCCGATATATATCGCCGATATAACGATATCCGTTCTCGGTGGTTTCGTTGTACCTTCGCGAACGTCAATCGAATTATCGCAATTTCCGACTGGCACTTTTGGAATTCGTGGAGTGGGTTTTCGAAAAATTCCATCATTCACCGAGCCATATCGAAAATTGAACGGATCCGGGTCCCACGGATAGTTTGTAAGCGATCCAGTGAAACGGTCGACCGCAATTTCGCGAACGGGCAACAATTCAATTAAATTCGCGAGAGCCAGCAGCGCCGCCGCCGTCACTTCCGGCGCGGAGCGCATCCGGAAAATTTTGCCGGTGGAAAATTTGTCGAGCCAGGTCGGAATAAACGCGCACGATTTCGCCGCGTGTTTCGAATCGATCACCGGCGATCGGCCGAATTAAACGAATACCGGCGCTATTTTAATTCGGACCGGGCTCGTCGATAATTCGCTAATGCAATTACACGGGTCAGCCGATCGGTCGTTCTTTGTTTAGCCGAACGATAACTAGTTCCGCGTTTGCTCCTTTTGTAAAACGTTGTAATTGCATTTCCACTCCAATTTCGGGATAATATCACACGTATTTGCCATCCTGCGTCGCATTGGCTTTCAGTTACCATTCGAGAAGGATACTTCTCCGCCCTTGTAATTGCTTTCCAATTCCAGTTTTAGAAAGATATCACTCGCGCTTGTAATTTCGTAATTCCAATCTCATTGCCGTTCGATTATATTTTCAGAATTCCGCCTGTCACCTCTCCTACGCGTCTATAATTAATATTTCATCGAAATTTGGAAATCGTTTCGAGCATATCTTTCGCACGACTCTATTCGTTATCGTTTCGTGAAATTTATTCAAGAAAAACCTCGCGTGTCTCGTTTAATCGCTATATTTCTTTCTGATGAAATTTTCTCCAACGTCTTCGACTCGTTTTTCTTTTTTTCGAAACTACCACCGTGCCGATTGTACTAAACATTCGCGACCACCCTGTGTACAATTGTAAGTCCGGAATCGGTTACCTGGCTTAATCTACTCCGGTTATAGATTACAGTTTTAGTTTGTTCCTCGGTATCTCTCGATCGTAATCCGCGGAAAGAGTGTTCGTATACCTACTGCGAGTTGTGCCAGTTAAGATGGAACGAGGAGATTGTAAAAAGAAGTAATTAGTAGAGGGATTAACGTAGCAGGGATTATTTCATGGTAGCTTTAGACAAGCAAGATTTGTGTTGCTTACACCGACCAATTAGGGTTAAAGTTCCCTCCATTCCGCTAATACCATCTTCTAATCGGGACCAATTATTCCTATGAAAATTCCTCGATCGCTTAGCCAATCTTTGACCTTCATCTTTCTCTTTACTCCGCTTTTCGTTCGAAAAACACACGAAATAAACGTCTGATAATCTAACCAATGATGAAATAGCTCTTTACCCTTCGGAGGTAACCGATTAGCGACTCAAGATCACAGCCTTGGTCTTACGAACTGCCAATGACGAGAGCACTCGTGTTTCGGCAGAGTTTAAAGCTCTTGATTTTGGAAGATGGAGAGAGTCTCGTTTAGGAGAGTTTCGAGAGAGTCTTGCGAGGAATCCAGTCGAAGACAGGGTTCGTATGCTCGGTGCATGAACATGGTTGACATATCGGTTAGGGTATAGACCAGTCGGAGTCGCAAACAACGAGCGTGCTCATAGAGTGTCCCGCTGCGAGGGTTAGGTGGTTAGCAACATGTCCGAGTGAGGGGTTCGAGCTGGCAAAGTGGAGTATGTCGAAAACCAGTCTCAGGGTAACCTGAGAGGACTCTGCAAGTGTGTAACCTGACGGTGTAATCTAACAGAGGCCAGGTGTCGCTCTGTTAGGGCTTCGTGATACGAGTAGCGTCTGTGCAACGCACTTTGCATCTGAATTAAATAATCCATTAGGTAATCCAGCAATTGTAGACGTGTCTACCTTGTAAGCCTACTTCAAAGTTATGACACGCATTGAATGCAACAAAATAATTTGTATTTATGGATTGACATTCGTTCGTATTTAACGTGACGTAAATTTTTGGGCAATCGAGAAAAATACTGGGCCCACAGACGTTCAAGGAGCAGGTGTCGCTCTGTTAGGGCTTCGTGATACGAGTACCGTCTGTGCAAAGCACTTTGCATATGAATTAAATAATCCATTAAGTAATTCAGCAATTCTACACATAACTATCTTGTAAGCCTACTTCAAAGTTACGACACGCGTTGAATGTAGCAAAATAATTCGTATTTATGGATTGACATTTGTTGGTATTTAGCGTAATGTAAATTTTTGGGTAATCGAGGGAAATACTGAGCCCACAGAGGTTCAGGGACCAGGTGTTACTCCGTTAGGGCTTCGTGATACGAGTAGCGTCTGTGCAACGCACTTCGCATCTGAATTAAATAATCCATTAAGTAATCCAGAAATTCTACACGTATCTACCTTGTAAGCCTACTTCAAAGTTGCAAAGTAACAAAATAATTCGTGTATACGAGTTGACATTCGTTGGTATTTAACACTAGGTTTACGGGAGTTTTTTGTATACCTATTTCTATGGACACCCGTCAGATTTAGGGTAAAGAAAACCACATAGTTTCTTTTAGAAACTAACGATGGGTTTAATTTGAAATCAATCAGAATATTAACAAACTTGATATAAGTTAATTAAATCTGTTAATATCGTATAATTGAAGCAACTCATCCGCCAAATTGACGGGTCCCGTAAATCTAGTGTTAACGTAACGTAAATTTTTGGGTAATCGAGAGAAATTCTGGGCCCACAGAGGTTCAGGGACCAGGTGTCGCTCTGTTAGGGCTTCGTAATACGAGTATCTGTCCGTGCAACGTACTTTGCATCCGAATTAAATAATTTATACAATAATCAATCAATTCTACGCGTATCTACCTTGTAAGCCTACTTCAAAGTTACGACACGCGTTGAATGTAACAAAATAATTCGTATTTATGGATTGACATTCGTTGGTATTTAGCGTAACGTAAATTTTTGGGTAATCGAGAGAAATACTGGGCTCACAGAGGTTCAGGGATCAGGTGTCGCTCTGCTAGGGCTTCGTGATACGAGTAGCGTCTGTGCAACGCACTTTGCATCTGAATTAAATAATCCATTAAGTAATCCAGCAATTCTACACGTATCTACCTTGTAAGCCTACTTCAAAGTTGCAAAGCAACAAAATAATTCGTGTCTATGGGTTGACATTCGTTGGTATTTAACGTAACGTAAATTTTTGGGTAATCGAGAGAAATACCGGGCCCACAGAGATTCGACGTGGTAATGTACCAAGCGGGTTCCTTCGAAAATCGGTACACGCTGGTCCGAGCGTCGGGCCATTTGGAAAATAAATACACAATCAGCCCTGTAATGTTCCCGCGAACCTTTGAACCCTGTGGAATCGATGATGATACGCGAATTAGGTCACGGTAGCAGGGAAATCCCGAGCGGATAGAGACGTCCCAATGAAATTTCGACGAGGAAGCGCCGGTTTAAGGTTCCCGTGGGAACGGAGTCGCGTTTAATTGCAGCTTTTTAGCCCGAGAACTCGATCGCCGGGCTTTGATAAGGATACCGTTGAAACAGAGCTCGGAGGATTCGGATTCGAGGGTTTCTCTAGCAGGTAAACCAGTCGTTTCGCGTGAACCCGAACGAAATTCGCTCGAAGCTGGTATTAATTGCTCCGTTCCTGAGCTCGCGTGTCGCGAACAATATCAATTCGAGCGTGCATGCACACAGGGGCACGCCTGTACACGCGCGCCGCGACGCCGGCGCGCGTTGTTTATCTCTGTCGTCTTTCGCCCGCGATTTTCCCGTGATATTCAATGGAAAGAGATCTCGCGCTCTGTTTTATTGTTTTTTTTTCCTTTTTCCTCCCCTCGCCACTCCTTCTCCCCGCTTTGTTTTTTTTCACCCCGTTCCCTCTTTTTTCCAATATCGAGATGAAAATGTGCAGATTGTTTCTGAAAGGTCCTCCGAAGCTCTTTGGAGGGCACTACATCGTGTCACGCTCGAACGTTTTCGATATAAGCGATGGAAATGGGATAAAAATCGCGATACGCAATAGCCGGGGACATCGCGACGTTGCCCCGGAGAGTTTCCGGTTTATCACGCCGGATCTTCCGGCTTTTGGCTACGAATCTCAGCTGAAATCTCGGTTTCCTCCGTTTTCTATTTTCCCCCGTTTTTCCTCCGTTTTTCCCCGGTGTCGCGTGACTTGGTCTTCGTCGAGTCGCAGAGGATATACCGTTCCTCTTTTCTCCTCGGAGAAACCCAGCATAGATACACCGATCGCGAGAGATCGCGTTGCTGCTTTGACTCCGGCACCAATTCGTCTCTAGAAGCTGTGTCTAGATTTTCAGAATTTAATCAATCGCGAAATCGCGTAGAACTCAAAATAACGTCATAATAGAACTCGACCAATCGCGGAATTAGACAGGACTCAAATAGAATTCGATGAACAACAGACCTAGAAAGAGAACCGAATCAAGCAGTCGATCTACAGAGGAACCGCATAAAACTTAATTATGCGATAGACCTAGATAGAACTCAATAAATAACAAATCTACCGAGAACTCTATATCCTTCGATCGACGTCAGAACTATACCATATTCTAAAAGACAAAAAAATTACTTGGTTCCCTGATGCCAACGTCCCAAAGATCGTTGACAATCGAGTCGCAAGACTCGAAAAATTTACGAAGACAGGTACACAGCGAAACGGTGAAAAGGATTAAAGACGGAGTCGGAAGGAATCTGTGGTGTAAGGAGATAAAGGAAAGCCGAGACACGGGTAGGACAAAGGGAAAGCTGGAGAGGAAGGTGGAAGATCAGGTGCGCCTTGGACGGAACCGGCGCTGGAAGGTGTTGGAGTTCCGGTCCCGGGCTACTCGCCACGTAGAGCAGATTCCTTGGAAAGTTGCGGGCAACGACGCGTTCCCGTTTAATATCCAGCAAACCATCCGAGTTCCGATCGGAATTTCGTGTCGGAAAGTTTCACGCGTGACTTCGCGAAACGATCGGCAAGCGTTCGACTTTGCACGCTAATACCGGCCCGCCATATCCTCCAACTTATCTTTTGATCGCCCGGCGAAATTTCCTTCGCCGATTCCGCCCCGCGATCCCATCCTTCATCGATCTTCCCACGATCGAACTGTCAACGAGAATTCGCCCGTTAGATACCGCCCGATAAAGGCTTCCCTTCGCTTGGCAGCCCAAGATCCTGCGAAACGAATTCCTGCACCAAGGCATCCTGGCCTCTGAACGTTCGATAAAAAACACTTCGAAGGAATCAACAGTATATTCGACTCGTGCCTTCGACTGTTTTATGCGGAATTGTTTTCTTTTACTCCCACCATTTTGCAGTTTTTTACGCACAATTTTTTGACGAGCAGAAGTGCGATATCTTGGACAGTGTCGATTTATGGGATTTTTTTAAAGGGGTTCAGGGTGTTTTTAAGAGAGTTCTTGGAGAGTAGAGAGACGTTTCGTAGATATACGAGGAGAAATGGGGAAATATTTTAGCGGAGTTCATTTTTTTTTTCTTTTTTCATGTGGATTTTTTGAGAATAGTTTGGTAAATTTTTGTGACCGTAGGAAATTGGTAGAAGATTGGTAACGTAACTTTTGTAAAAAGATTGGTAACCTTGGGGAGGTACTATAAATTGCAGAGACTCGTGTTGTAAAAAGTACGTGTGATAGAATAATTGGAAAATTGTAGAAGCTGTAACACAGGTTGTTTTTCTTATTTTAAGTAGAGTAAAACGGCGATAGTAACGAAAAGTGGAAGGTAAATAAATATTCCCGGCTAATGAAATTTATCGGAAAAAAATATAACGCGTTTAATCGTAATACGCAACTAACGGGTAAAAAAGAAATAATTCGAGATTTATTACGCAATTAATTTAAAAAATCGTTCTCTTTTTTCTCCCCCGCTTTCTACGTAAATCAAAAGTACGATGTATCAAAAAATATGCCGCGAAATTTACGAGCCCAACTTTTTCCCTCTTTTTTGCATTCATCAAAAAAATAATATATCAAAAAATACGCTTCGGTTATAAGTATGAATAAAAGGCAGGGCCGAAATCACGGTCCAATCTTTATTCCATAAATAAAAAAATCACATTTTAAGAAAAATCCTTCAAAATTTACGATACGAATAAAGAAGACTCGGTACTCGAAATTACAGTTCAATTCTCCCTTCTTTCCTTCCATTCGCGAATGAAAAAAAAATTAAATCACGTTTCAAGGAGAAGGATAGAAAATTGATAACTCGAGTTAAAGATTCGTCGGAATTCGGGCAGATTCGGAGAAAAATATATCGAGGAGCGTTCGAAATTCGATTTCTCGGGAACGTCGATTACTCAGTTGGCCGCGTTAAAGTTTAAGCAATTCGTTGCCGGAAACGATCGGTCGAAATCGAGATTCAATGAGTTCGCAGTCTCCACTCGGGCAATTTATCAATACGAGATTTTGCCTAAGCCGGATCTGCCGCGTCTCGCTCGAGAAGCTTTTAAGAACGCCCAAACACGGAAATATCGTTGTTCTTTCCCTTCGGTTCCAATAAACGTCGTCCGATCTGCAGCAGCGTCTGCAGCCGAAATAAGAATAAAAATAGGAGATTCGACGGGCCGGGGGATAAAGTGTGACTATTGATTCGAGTGTAAATGGAGTTCCGGCGTAAATAGATCCGAGTCTGATTAAATTTTCACGGGGATGCCGGCAGCCTCGCATCCCCCGGGGAGAAAAGGGGGGACAAACCGTCCGTGTACAAGCTGTAAAAATAGTGTTCCATCTAATTTGCGAAACGCTGCGAAATTCGCGATAAATCTGACACGCGTTTCCCGTTCGTCGATTTAACTTTAAAAAAAAAAAAAAAAGGAGAGAGAGAAAAAAGGTAATAAAAATAGGAGAAAGGAACAAAATTGAAAAAAAAAAAAAAGGAGGACGGAGGAAATTAGTTCGCGGTCGAATGATTTTTTATCGAATCGTTCGCACTGCAGCCGAAAAATAAATGGGAGTAAATTTTACACGGATACTTGGAGCATGATCGTCGATTGAAAACACTCGATTCGTATCGATATCGATATGCAGGCTTGATTTGCAAATTTGCTTCGGGCCAAACTGCATAGTTTTTATTCGGGTCGTCCGGTGGTTAAAAACATACGGATTTCTCGGCTAGTTTTTTATTTTTCGAAATTATTCCGCCGGCGATCTGCAATCGGATCGGTTAATTCCATTTCGAGAGTCGAGTGTGATTCTCGGTGTTTGCCCAACGCGATGCTATCGTAAGGTAAATGTTATGAAAATTTAATGAAAATCCCTTGTATTTCCTAATCGAGGAATTTTCTCTTTTTCTTTTCTACTTTTTTTTTTCGATTTATCCACGAGTCATTTCGATAGGGATCTTTTCGTCGCGTTTACGTTAAACGCGATTGCTTATAGCACGCATCCAGGACGTTAATATCGCAAATCTGTCAGGTTGATTGAATGACCATTTATATTTAATTTCAACGCAATTTGAACTTGGGATAAAAGTAATTTAAGAAGCAGGGAAAGATAAAAATTAAAATACCAAGAATATCGACACTCCAAAACAATTATTTACGTATACAACTTATTTAAATCGATTTAAAAATTCTTAAAGAACGACAAGCCATAATAAAAGACACTTAATCTGTAAATAAAAATTTCGAAACGATTAGGATGTCAATTATTTGCGAATAACCAAGTTGAACGTACGTGGAAATTCTGAAACAACCCCTCACCATTATCCGCCATCTTGCCACCTGTATCGGACATTAAAGGAACACCCTTTCTTTCGTCACGTGCGCTTTAATGTTTACGTTTCTCGCGGGTTGGTTCGCCTAGCACGCAAATTTTCTGCCGGTTCACGCTGACTCTCCGACAGATTCGGGGAACGCGCGTGCACCCGCGTGTTTGGAGTGGCTCCGGCCGGATTCCCTGCGCGTGGGATGCTCGTCACGTGACTCCATTGCCACCGATCAGACCCCCATAGCTGCTCAGCACACCGCGAACAATGTCTCTTCCTCGATCTTCCAATCAGCCTAGCGATACAGGCTTAAACCCCACCAGCCTCTCTTCCCTCGCATCTGAAAACGTTTTTCCGAAGAGTCGTTCCTTCTTCAGGACCTTTCCCGATCGGTCCGCCTTTGCTCCGTTAGCAGATACAAACAGCTGATCGGGCTAGGAACATCAGATCTAGGGCTGATCCAGGGGTGAGATCGCATATTTCGAGGAGAATTTCGCAAAAGCTGTTTAGCACGACGATTGATTCGGAATTTTGTAGAGCAGAGTACGCTCTAGAATTTTCATCATTAATTATATTGTGTTTCGGAGTTATCGAAGAAATGGAAAATTTCCAAAATCTGTCATTCCAAACATCAACATCTAACAAATCCCGGTATGATCGTATATAACGTAATAATAATTGGGATCTAATCACTCCAAAAATAATTAATTTCCACGTGTTCCATATCTCAAAACATTCTTCATAAAAATGTATGGATTTCTCGAACCTTTTCAAAAATTTCTTCAATTTTATTCTTATAAATTTACCCATCTCAAAAATAATTAATTTTGACATACTCCGTATCTCAGAACATTCTTCATAAAAATTTATGGATTTCTCGAACCTTTTCAAAAATTTCCTCAATTTTATTTTCATAAATTTACCCACCTTAAGAATAATTAATTTTGACATATTCCGTATCTCAGAATACTGTGTTCCATATCTTACGGCATTCTTCATAAAAATATATGAATTTCTCGAACCTTTCCAAAAATTTCTTCAATTTTATTTTCATAAATTTGTCCACCATAAGAATAATTAATTTTGACATATTCCGTATCTCAGAATACCGTGTTCCATATCTTACAGTATTCTTCATAAAAATTAATGCATTTCTCGAACCTTCCCAAAAATTTGTTCAATTTTATTTTCATAAATTTACTATTTCATTAATTTGTTATTAAATTTAAATCACCTTAAGAACAATTAATTTTGACATATTCCGCATCTTAGAATACCGTGTTCCATATCTTACAGTATTCTTCATAAAAATTTATGAATTTCTCGAACCTTTTCAAAAATTTCTTCAATTTTATTTTCATAAATTTACCCACCTTAAGAATAATTAATTTTGACATATTCCGTATCTCAGAATACCGTGTTCCATATCTTACAGTATTCTTCATAAAAATTTATGAATTTCTCGAACCTTTTCAAAAATTTCTTCAATTTTATTTTCATAAATTTACCCACCTTAAGAATAATTAATTTTGACATATTCCGTATCTCAGAATACCGTGTTCCATATCTTACAGTATTCTTCATAAAAATTTATGAATTTCTCGAACCTTTTCAAAAATTTCCTCAATTTTATTTTCATAAATTTACCCACCTTAAGAATAATTAATTTTGACATATTCCGTATCTCAGAATACTGTGTTCCATATCTTACGGCATTCTTCATAAAAATATATGAATTTCTCGAACCTTTCCAAAAATTTCTTCAATTTTATTTTCATAAATTTGTCCACCTTAAGAATAATTAATTTTGACATATTCCGTATCTCAGAATACCGTGTTCCATATCTTACAGTATTCTTCATAAAAATTAATGTATTTCTCGAACATTTCCAAAAATTTCTTCAATTTTATTTTCATGAATTTACCTACTACAAGAATAATTAACTTTGACATATTCCGTGTCCCGGAATACTCTGCGAGACAACATCTGGATACTTTCCTCGGGCAATTTAACTTACCACTGGTGGCAAGTGGAATTTACCAAAATAATACCGGCAACTTTCGGATTTATGCAGACCGGATCGGGCCCGACTTCCGAGCCTGTCCAATCAACGAGCCACGTCTTCGAGGCTGCTGCCAACGTCGTGACAATGAATTATTAATACACGCTTGGCAAATCGATAATTCGTCGTGGCCGCGATTATTCGGAGGAACGTTCCCTCCATTACCATGGAATTTCGTAACGTCCATTGTGATAACTAGTTATTAATGCGGGCATTTCGATTCCCCGGGCCTCGCCTTGCCTGGGATGTAACTGACAGCAACAATCGTTATTCGAAGGAAATTTTGGCGAACGCTACTCGAATGGCTGGCACGTGACTCGATTGCGATTAGAGGAGTTTGAATGACTGTCGAACGCACGCGTGTACGAAAGCGAGATCGTAAAAGCTTCGTGAATCGCAACACGCCTTTTCCTCATTTTCCTTCCTTTTTTCCAGTCCCCGGTTTTCCTATTTCTCTCGCTTTTCCACCCACCGTTTTATTACCTCTCCAGCCTCGATGGCCCGGACAGCAAATGCGAAGATTTCGGTCCACCGAGGACATGCTTCGTATTTTAATCGCCAGACCGGATCGATCCGCTTGCGATTACGCGTCGAAAATCCGCTCGAAAATTGGGAAAGATTTTAATCGAGAATTTCGTGGAATTTTTATCCTCCTGTAATTAGTTACACCTCTCTCGAGTGTGTCCATGTTTTTTTCATTTTTTTTTCTATCTTTTGTTCAGTGGCTTTTACATTTATTTAACGAGGGTATTTTAATTTTTTAATTCATAATTGTTATAGCTTTCCAGCGATTTTCAACATTTTGGGCAAGATAAACGAGGGATCCAGATTCGCAAGAAAAACGATTCCACTGGAAAATGTAATATAATGCAACGTGGAAATAAACACGAGTAAAATAAAAATAGAAAGAGGAATATTTTTAAATATAAAAGCCGCTCGTGTTTTCTTTTAGAACTTTCCATCGGGAAATATATTACATTGCGCAAGGAAATAAAACGAAAGGACGTAAAAGTGGAAATAAAACAGAAGCACGACAAATTTTAACTATTTCCACCGGCTGTCCGGGTTAAAAAACCACTAATATCTTTCTACGTAACTTCCCATTAAACATGTTGCAATGCACCGCGAAATCGAATGAAAGGGTATAAAAATAGAGCCGAAACCGCAAGCTCGAAAAATGCCACCTGTATTTCAAAAATACTAAACTTATATCACTGTTCTGGGAAATTAAACAAAACTGTCCAGAAATTGAAATAGTTTTCATGGTTTTCAAATTTAAACGCTATACGTCCGTACGAGAAAAGAGAAAAGAAAAAAAAGAGGAAACAGAAACGGAGTAGAAGTTTGAAAAATTTCAGCTATTCCATCGTTTCAACAATTTCCCATTAAACACGCCGTACAGGGAATCGAATAAAGGAGACTAAAATCAGAACCAAAAGAGAAGCTCGAGAAATTTCGACCATTTCCAACGGTTTTCAATTTTAAGTCCCGCTCATACTTCCTTCCACAACTTTCCATTAAACACGCTGTAACTACTGTAACGGGAGATCGAATAAAAGGGCCTGAAAACGAAACCAACCTACAACCACGAGAATTAGCAATTGTTTTAAATTTCGAAACTTCAATTTCCAAATACTCTACATTCCACCGAAAAGAAAGAAGATCTATCGAGGTCAGTTTAGTTCAGAATCAATTGTAAGTCAGTTTTAAATCAGTTGTCAGTTCAGTTTCTATTAAACTATCGTTTTAACACTAGGACGCTTTTGAATACGTATCTTTATGGAGACCCGTCAGATTTACGGGTAAAGAAAACTACGTATTTTCTTATGAAATGAGACCATGAGTTTAATTTAAATACAATTACGATATTAACAAATTTAATATAAGTCGATTAAATCTATTAACCCTTAACGAACGAATGCCGCCATACTCGCAACATTATAAATATTCTAAAAAAATCGAATGCCGCCATACACGCGGCATGACGTGATATTTTAGGAAATCTGTTAGGTTTGGCCTTATTTATACATGCAACAATTAAGGGCGATCGGCAATTGTTTTTTGTCGTGCTCTGGAACGCATTCCTCTCATTCCTCTCCGAGGATTGAGCGAAAATACATCGTTTTATTTGCGGTCAATAAAGTTTGTTATCGTCATTTTCGGAGGAAGGCGGGAAACACGTAATTATTGCGATACTTGTAGTAAGAAACCTGGTATTCACATTGGGGACTGTTGGGAGAAGTACCACACCCAAAAAAAATATAAGTAATTTTGTATAAATATATCGTTAATCTATAAAAAATAAATTTATAAATGTATACAAATCTATACATTACATACACGCATCTATTTGTTTATTTCAATTCCTATTATTTTTCTGAAATTTTCACTTCAGTATTCTTTTGTACGGATATATCTGTTCATATACTACCTATTATTACTGTAAGTTTTCATAAAATCAAATAAAGCGATATTAATTATGCATCTTTTCTCGCTCTGGAAATGAAGCACTTAATTTCCTAAAAATCCGCCGACTTACTGGTCATAGTATTAGAAAAATGCGCTCGTTCGTTAAGGGTTAATATTGTGTAATTAGAGCAACTCACCCGTCAAATTGACGGGTCCCGTAAATCTAGCGTTAATAAAGTTATCGTATTCCACCAAGAAGTCGCAATATTATTTAAGTCAATTCACATAAAAGACGCTTCCCTAAACCAAAAACACTAGGACCAGAATAAAGATAACCTCATCAATTTTCCGTGAAAGCAAGAATTAAAACAATTAAACAAAATTAAACAAAAATTCGCAGCTACTTTCAATTTCCATACACGACAAAAAATGCAGTAGAGTAAGATTAAAAATAAAATTAAAAATAGAAGAGGAAATTAAATTGTTCCGAAGCACTGGAAACTCTCAAAACAGCCCAATACTCCTTTCTGCGAGTTCTCACCCGAGACAGAAAAGAAAAAAAAGGAAGTGACTTAGAACAGGATGAAGATAGCGTCATCCATTTCCCCGAAAAGTAATTACACGGTGGCCGGATTAAAAATAGAAGGGACAGCTCGAGCTTCGGAAATATTGCGGCAGCACGAACGAAATCGTCGCGGGTTTCCTCGACGAATCTCTCCAGACACCTCGCAGGAGAGAAAGAGAGAGAGAGAGGAAGAGGCTGCGGTCCAGCGGCCACGTTCTTAACGTTTTTCGCCGGGTCCTCTTATTTCCCCGTTGCCCTCGAAATGGCCAAGGCATCGGTATCGAGTCGGGCAACGCGCCAAATCACACCCCGGGGAAGATAAAAACCAGGGATGAGAGAAGATGGGCGACGGGGGCGGGAATTATTGGGAGTGCTCGACGGAGAAGACGCGAAAGGGGAAATCTTTTTTATATTCCTCCGCGAGCTTTTGTCTGCCGACCGGCGAAAAAAATCGACAGGGACGTGCCACGAATCCCGCATCCCGCATTCGATTATCTTGTCCCGCGCCCATTCCAATTTCCACTAAACTTACTTCTTCTTCTTCTTCCCTCTCTTCGCCGTATTCCTTTTCATCGAGTTTTCCCTTTTTCTCCTTCCTTCTTCTTCTCGTGGATTTAGTAGCCTCTTGACAGGGTTAACACTAATCCTACCATGGCATAAATGACCATTTTTAAAACTGTCATTCAAAATTCCGCATTCAACATTATAGTACAAGCCATTTAACTTCGCGATTTTTCTTCCAATCTACGTACAATCGATCTTTCAATATTTTCCTTTATTTCATTTTTTTATAGATTCTACTACTTTTTTATTTACCGGTCATTTGACCGTGGTAGGTTTAGTGTTAACGTTACGGTGGTAATATGGGACTCATGTGTGATTGGCACCGGGATCTCGTTGGTATTCGAATTTTAAGTAGATACTTTTTCCTTTTTTTTTTTTTTGTACGTTTGTTCTTTTTCTTCTTGGTTTCTCTGGGTTTTTCCTGGATTTATTAATCTCCGCTATATCGGTTACGTGAGATCGTCACGGAATGTAAATTTAGTTCCTCAGTGATTCAAATTTTGAGTAAAGTTATTTCTTCCTTTTTTATTTTTTTTGGATAGGTTTCTTCTTTTTCTTCTTGGTTTCTTTGGGGTGGAGGTGCGTGAATTTTCTGGATTTGTTAATCTCCACCATAGTGGTCATTTGTGATCGTCACTGAATGTAAATTTAGTTCCTCAGTGATTCAAATTTCGAGTAAAGTTATTCTTCCTTTTTTTTTGTACCTTTCTTCTTTTTCTTCTTGGTTTCTTTGGGATGGAGGTTTGTGGATTTTCTGGATGTTAATCTCCGCCATAGTGGTCACTTGTGATCGTCACTGAACGTAAATTTAGTTCCTCAGTGATTCAAATTTCGAGTAAAGTTATTTTTTCCATTTTTTTCTTTTTTTTTGGTACGTTTCTTCTTTTTCACCTTGGTTTCTTTGGGTTAAGTTTGGATTTGTTGATATCCTAGATTTATTAGTGGTCATTTGTGATCGTCACTGAATGTAAGTATAGTTCCTCATTGTTTCGAATTTCGAGTAAAATCCCTTACTTTCGTTTCCTGCCATTTTACTTCCAATTCCGTTGGTATCTTTCCATTTTCGTATTAGCTTGGATTACGCTACGTTACTGGATTCCTTCCGGTTATCAAACGATAAGAAAGTAGGGAATTTTCGACCGATTTTTGCGAAATAATTCGGTCCTATCAGCGTTAATTTGCGGAGAGGGTATTTGGGAGTTGGTTGGAAGGCACGTGATGGATAGGTTAGAACGTCAATGTTGGCAGTGGTAGTGGAGTGGAGTTGTTCAGTTGTTAACGATGATTCATTTGTAATTGGCTGGAAGGATTGTTACGAACCAGAATGCTGATGGGAAATAAATGAAACTAGTGTACGGCAAGCGTATGCAAATAATGCTGGGTTTGATACGAGCTTCATATCGAGACGTATGTACGTAGACTCTCTCAAATTTACTCAGGACCGAAATAACTCGAACAACCTCTTCGTCATATAAATTTCGACGAAAATATTGCGATACCAGTATTTAAACAAATATTTATAGAACAAAATACCTCGATATAATTATAACTATCAGGTCGTCCCATAAATTCGTTCCGGTTTTTACTTTTACCATTTAAAATTATACGTCGAATAAACCTTTAAATATTAAGACAAAATTTAACCGCCCTTTTGTTCTACGACTTCTTCCTATTTCGTTGACAAAGACGTTGATCATCGATATAGTTTATAAATTGTGACCAGGAATGTTAAGATCACCGCGAACAAACTTATGGGACGACCTAATATAATAGAATCATATATAATTTTAGCAAAGTCATACTTGATCTTCATTCATACACCATCCAATTAACATTTGATTAATTGAAAGTATAATACCGCTTTGCAAATAGGCAAGTATACTAATCGTGACGCTATAGATAATTAACAAATTTCAAACAAATCAATTTTTCGAAACTATTTCTACATCATTACACTTCCCATGTAAAATATCGCATTTTACAAAAAGAAATTTCATTCTACTCCATTTGGTTCTGGAGAGATTTAAAAAAATATGCCTTCAACCCTACCTTTGGGGCTGCTCTCACCCCATCGAGACGAACGATGGGCCGATAAAAAGAAACACGTGTCAAATATTTTTCCGGCAACTACCTCTCGCATAAATTTCGTCAAAATCTGCGCGTGCGTGTCGTATACGGTCCCTCGTAAGTGTCTCGGTGTCGAGAACGGTAGTTGCAAAAATTGTACGGCAATTTTTCGCGAAAAGCTAACGACAGGCCAGCACCCCGGTGGTTGGAATGGGTTGAATCCGGGGATGGAGATCTCCCGAGGCCGTTCCCGTGGCTAAATAGATAATAGGGCGAATAACGAGGAAGAAGGTAGAAGTAGGAAAATTCGAGGGTAGTTTTGAGAGACAAGATTTACGGGGCTCCGAAGGAGACGTATAAAGCGGAGAAGCCTCGTGGAGGGTTTCAACGATGGCCGATTACGGGGCGTAAAATTATATCGGGCTATTTCTAAGAGTATCGTCCTATAGAGGGGAATAACCGATAATCCGCCAGTCGAATCCCGTTCCGAGCTTTCCGCTCTATAATTGCCCGCCACGGATCCAACGAAAATTTACCGACACGCATTTCGCCATTTAAGCTTCCTCTCGGTGCTGCTTAATAACCTGTTATTAAATCTTCCTATTACACCGACCTAGTTATACCGCACGCAGTTCTCTCTCTTTGGGGGCTCAGCAATTCTTTCGACACTCGCCACGTGTCATTCTTCTATCAACGATTCGTTTCTTCTTTATTATCGTAGGAACCTGCTTTTTTCTGGGAATAAGAAAAATCGCGAGTAGGACGATGCCAATGCGGGATCTTAATTTTAGGAGATAATCCGCGAATCGGCTGATGGCAATGCGGGATCTTAATTTTAGGAAAAAATCACGTAATCGGCCGATGGCAATGCGGGATCTTAATTTTAGGAACTAATCCGCGAATCGGTCGATGCCAATGCGGGATCTTAATTTCAGAAAATAATCCGCGAATCGGCCGATGGCAATGCGGGATCTTAATTTTAGGAAATAATCCGCGAATCAGTCGATGTCAATGCGGGGTCTTCATTTAAGGAAAAAATCGCGAATCGACCGATGCTAACGCGAGGTCCCAATTTTAGAAAATAATCCGCGAATCGGCTGATGCCAATGCGGGGTCTTAATTTTAGGAAATACTCCACGAATCGGTCGATGCCAATGCGGGATCTTAATTTTAGAAAATAATCCGCAAATCGGTCGATGGCAAAGCGGGGTCATAATTTTAAGAAAAAACGCGGTATCGGTCGATGCCAATGCGGTGTGGTCTCAATTTTAGAAAATAAATCGCGAATTGATCGATGTCAATGCGGGGTCTTAATTTTAGAAAATAAATCGCGAATTGATCGATGTCAATGCGGGGTCTTAATTTTAGAAAATAAATGGCGAATCGACCGATGCTAACGAGAGGACCCAATTTTAGAAAATAATCCGCAAATCAGCCGATGCCAATGCGGGGTCATAATTTTGGGAAAAAATCGCGTAATCGGCCGATAGCAATGCGGGGTCTTAATTTTAGAAAATAATCTGCGAATCGACCGATGCCAATGCGGGGTCCTAATTTTAGGAAATAACCCACGAATCGGTCGATGTCAATGCGGGATCTTAATTTTAATAAATAATTCGCGAATCAGCCGATGGCAATGCGAGGTTTTAATTTTAGGAAATAAATTGCGAATCGACCGATACTACCGTGAGGTCCCAATTTTAAGAAATAAATCGCAAACCGACCGATGTCGATGCGAGGTCTTAATTTAAAAAAATAATCCGCGAATCTCCGCGTGAAATTTCGAAAAATTCAGTAAAGCGATAAAGACTAAAAAAATCGAGATTCAACGCGTACCCGACGTGCACGTTAACCACCGACGTATATACTCGTAACGACACGCTAAACTACGCGTTTGACTAGACATAACCGGGGAGGTTGTAACGAGCTGGTTAACCCTTTCGGTACTACGGGCGGCTACAGTCGCTTCTGCTAAAGATGCGTAATCGAACATACGATGAAAAAAAAAAGGAAATAAAAATGCTATAAATATATTTATTTTTGTATTATTGGATCTATAAAGTATCATTACATCTCATGGGGCACACCTAATTTGTAATAAAGGAGTTCTTTCTTAACTTTAAAATTTTGTATTTTTCGTGCTTTTTTATTTTTTTAACCCCTATCTTTGAGAGATACAAAAAAAATTTTAAATGCGCAAAGGAGCAACAAATATTTAAGATACAGATATTACAAAGCCAAAACAAAATCAATAATTTGAGCATTCCCGTTTTTAAATCTGTATAGCTTTGTTACTATTATTATTTTGTGCAATATCATTTTATCTCAGTAATTAAAAGTGTGCATGTTAATAAATTATAAATACTCTGTATTGGAACAATATTTTTCATCGGAAGCACCAGCCAAACAACGCGTGCTACAATGAGAAATAGACGCGTTCGCTGACGATCGTTGTTTCGTTGCGACGCGCCGTACTGCGAGATTACCGCGGCCGAGAATCCGTCTGTAGCGAAAGGGTTAAACGACAGAAGGTCGCGGTTCTAATCGGAGTCGTAAAACTCACTTTCTCAGGGTGGCCAGACGTTCCTCCTGCGCCTTGATGTAGCCGTTCAGGGTGTCGATGAGCACCGCCTCGGTCTCCAGCAGCTCCTCCATGTCGGCCAGTGCGGTGTACAGCTCGGCCACGCAGCCATTTTGGTACCACGTGCCCGTCACCGAGATCACCAGCACCACTGCGAACAGCGTAGGCATGCTTCCGTTTCTCGTCCCTCCTCCGCTTGCTGCAATCATAAACGTTGAACGAAACGATGAACAGGGGTGCATAGAAGAGCGACAAAGAGAGAGAAAGAGGGTGAGAGGGAGGGAAGCGTGTAATCGAAGCAGCAGCGGCGATTCGTTTGGTCGATTAATCGTCGCGGCTACTCGATCGACTCTCGTTTTCCCGGCCCGCTTCCTTTTTCCTCCTATTTTTCCTCACCCCTCCCGCTCTACAAGTCCAACCCCCTCGACATCCGCTGCCTACCGGCAGAGCGGCTCACTTTTTCCGCCGAAAAAAAAGCGACACTAACGAGGACCAAATGAAGATAGATGGCTATCAATTAATCACGCGTGGCAAGAATACAGAGAGAGAAAAAAAACATTTTCCCGGATTGATTTGGAACCTTCGTGTGGACCAGACTCTTCGTGTTTCTCCTCCAGCTCCTCGATAATTTCTCTTTCGTGGATCGTTTCGATTGGTACGCGTTGCGTATGAACGTATAGAACTCGGTATTGGGGAAGCGAAATTCTTTTTGGCAGTTTAACGCAAATTTACGCATGAGAATGATTTAAAAGGAAGTTCTATTTAACTCACTAGCGCCGCCATGGCTCGTATCTCTGGTATCGTAAATATCGTATGCATCGTGGAATAATTTTTTCATTCGATTGATACAATTTTCTTCCTACTATTTGCCTTATAAAAGGAAATTTTTCATAAATAAGTTCATACGATTATTCATCGATAAACTTACGTATCCACGCAGTGTTAACCCTTTGCACTCGAGAGGTGTCTCTCAGTCACCATTCGTTTTAATGTCATAGCTCGAGTTCGAATAAGCGATAATAACTATTGTAGGAAGCTTAATTTTAGAAAAGTAGGATTACAGGATAACATCAAAGTTACCGATAGACAAATGTTGTTTTTTTCGAAATCAAACGTTGAGTTTAGCGGGCTTTACAGGGGGATGAAGCGCGAATCGACGAAAGCTTTAAAAGAGAGACCTTCGACGGTATATGCAGAGACTTTTGCGAGATTTGAGAGACTAGAGAGATTTGAGAGATCCGAGAATATCGTCGTCAAATTCGAAGAAGCGTTTTTTGTCTTCCCACTCGTTAAAGAGTGAAATTTCGCGAGTTCTATTAGTTCCTTTAACCGTTCTCGTTGTATCTTCGATTCTTTCTATAAACCAAGGCGAAAGAAAACCCACCTTTGGTTTTCTACGCTATATTAAAAATAACTACACGCGAAATATCGAAATAAAATACTTCCGTTCATTCCAAAGGCAAACGCATAATTTTCTTTGCATATTTTCACATATGGGGTATTACCGAGCTTATAGAAACGTATAAGAAAAGCTTCTTCTTCATAGCGAAAAATTCTTCGAGTGCAAAGGGTTAACTGCTTTGGGCCTGCTTATCGAGTTTAGTAACGTAGAGAGATTAACAGATGTTCCAAGAAAAATTTCTGTGAACGTTGTAAGAACTTTTTTCATTCCCACTCGTGAAAACAAGGCCAAAAGTCGAATTGAAAATTAACAAAGTCGTTACAGCGGAGTACAGAGGCTTAACCCCTCTCGTGCCATTTAGCTCGACGAAACTCGGACCCAAGCGGTAGGCATCGACGTGCGCTAAACAGACCAGACTGATGCTTGTAAACAGTCGCAGTACGAACAGAAATGTAGATGTCCGCGATACCTGTGTTATAGTAAATTTTACGCGATACTGCTGTTGCGGAAGTAAACTCTAATTCTTTTACTTTTATAAATTTTATAAATATTATAAATATATAATTTTGGTATATAATAGTGTAGTATATATTAGTTGTATATATATTATCGTAGAAAATATACAACAGTTTCAAAATTTCATTTTCAAAAAATCAGTCCGCGAGCTCGGCTTGTTATGCTTACGTTTGGTCTAAGTATCTGGTCGCGAGTCTGACTCGCGATATTCATGTTTGGCCCAAGTATCTCGTCGCGAGTCCGACTCGCGATATTCATGTTTGGTCCAAGTATCTGTTCGCGAGTCTGACTCGCGATATTCGTGTTTGGGCCAAAATCTTCATCGCGAGTCAGACTCGCTAAAGTACGGGAAGGGGTTAAGATAAAAAAGAATTTTAGTTGCAGGACAAAATATTAAAATTAAAAAAATTCCTGACTCCACTTTTACGCGATTAGGTCGATCTAACCTAGCCGATTAATTTCTAAAACTTGACCGTTTGACCACTGACAGAAATTCCTGCGTAATTAATTTTAAGATTAGGGCAATTCGCCAATAGGTTGGATCCTATCGCGCACCAGGCTCGTCCTCCTCGAAGGATCCAGCAGCAGACAAGGCTGCCAATCGTTCGATTCTCGGCCTTCCATCCGCGAGTACCCGGTTCAGGCAGATAGAAGTGGCGCGAGATATAATCTTGACTCGATTCGACTGCGACTGGGTTATCGCGATTCATCACGGTTCCCGCGACGCTTCGAACTTTCTGGCCCGTTCCTCTTCCGTCCCTCCTTCTTCCCCGCACCGTTCCCGAACTTGTTTCGTTTCTTCTCCCGGCCGTTTCGGAGTCTTTCGTCGCGAGTATCCAATTTCACGATGCCGGCGCGATTCGAGGGAAAAAGTTGGACGAAACTCCGGTGATTGCATTAGCATTCGAAGTTCTCGGCGAAGCCCCTGCTCTCTCTGCAGTCGTCTATCCGTCTCCCTCGCGAACAGCCAGTCTTCCGCTTCCGGTCGGCCGCGTCTCCGCGCTGTTTGCCGATTAAGCCAGCGCCGTTTAATTGAACTGAATATGCAAACGTCTCGGTTGAACGGCGACGCTCGTTCGGCGACGTGCCGCGAATCAAACGCGCGATACAAATGGCCTGCCATCGGTCGACCTTCGGGCAACTTCGCTCTTCAAATTGATATTGCCCATCCGCGATTCGCAAGCCGCGGAGAAGACGCGAGCGTTATCGGGTTAGTCGAAGCAGGCTTTTATCCGGATCGATTCAGAGTTTATTGGTTTATTCTTCCAGTCTTCCGGGACTTTGGGGATTCCTAGGAAGAGAGGGAGAGATTTAACGATTGGAAAGTAGGACCAAGAGTTTCACTAGTAGTGCTTCGCGGATGACACAGATGTCCGGTTCGATCCCTGTCGGGACATGTTAATATCGCGGTATCAGCGTGTCGTCGGGGGTGTGAAAAGGGTGTCGCGAAGGAATAGGGGTCGAAGAATCAAGAACGGCTTCTCTCTAAAAGGGTTTCTGCTCTCGGTGAGAGAGCACCGAGTCACTCCTGATGCCTCCTCGCTTCTCGAGGCCTCTCCTTTACGCTCCTCTTCCTCCTCTCGATTGCTGCGAACCAATCGAGAGTTTTACAGAGAACAAAAGTCTAATGCTATGACCAATTCGTCTCGCTATTTTCGGAATGTATTAACCGTTTGAGTGCCACGCATTTCCACGTTCAATCGTGCCAAGGAGCACTTTTTCGCTTATCTTTATTTCCCGTTCGAAAATTTGCAACCAAATGTTAGATTGAAATTAAAGTTCGTTCTTTTATTAGCTGCCTCGTTATTTTATTTTTAGCTAAAATGGAATGATAGCTGTAAAGTCGCGCATCGTTTGCACTGTTCGAGCAGAACAGAAGAAGCGCAAAATCGCTCCTTGGCACTCAAACGGTTAATTGCGAATCTATCCTGATATCAAGAAACGTCGATTTCTCTTTTTAATCTTAATTCTTCTGCTCTCGGTGGTCTCTCAAAGAGTCACTCCTGATGTCTCTTGCTTCTCGAGGTCTCTCCTTTACGCTCCTCTTACTCTTCTCGATTGCTACGAACCGAGCGAGAGTTTTACAGAAAACAAAAGATTAATGCTATGACTAATTCGCCTCGCGATTTTCGAAATGTATTAATTGCGAATCTATCCGGATATCAAGAAACGTCGATTTCTCTTTTTAATCTTAATTCTCCTGCTCTCGGTGGTCTCTCACCGAGTCACTTCTGATGTCTGTTGCTTCTCGAGGCCTCTCTTTTACGCTTCTCTTCCTCCTCTCGATTGTCACGAAACGATCGAGAGTTTTACAAAAAACAAAAGTCGCATGCCATCACCCGTTCTATCCGGATATCAATTTCTCTTTTTAATTCTAATTCTCTGAGACCAGTGGTTCCATCTGGGTCGGTAGTTCCAGCGTTAATACGCTGATGCAGCATGAGTTATGTCGACATTCTGACCCTCTGTCTACACCAGTGTCACGCTCCGTCCCATTTGGTCTCGATGTATCCTGATCACTCGCAGCCAATCCTCTCTCTCTCCCTCTCTCACTCTGTCTCTCTCTGCGACCGAGTTAAAGAAGGTGGATCCGTTCCGCTAAAGCAACTAGAAGACCGAAGGTCTTCCTAAGGCCAACTCAGCAACAATCTCGCAGCATCGCGAAACACGGCATAATTCTAGCGTTTCGATTCTACTATACACAGTTCCATGTTTTGTGTAAATGCCAGGATCACGTAGTAGACATTCACGACTGCGAGACAGACGGTACGGAATTATGCGAATCATTATGGAGGCGGAATTACAAAACGCAGTGGCTTGTTCTTGGATGGGTCACGTACCGGCACTCGTGATAAAATTGCGACAGAGGTGTACAGTCAGAGTCAAAAGGGCAAATTAAATATCATCCAGCAGCGTAGCTCCGTAAATTATGACGTTACACTGACGGAACTTCTCCTGCAAGAACGTGTTAATGCTCGTGACAGGGATTATGGATCTAGCAAAGGCAGGTTGTACCTGTAACGAAGTTTCATTCGAACCCTAACTTCAGCTCCTCGCAGCGAGCGTTACCAAATACGGATTACGGATAATGGAAAGATATTTTACAGACGAGATTTTACACCTGAGAATTGCCAATGTTGACAGAGTAACATCGAAGAGTCAATTTTTAGCGAAAATTTAGCGAATTTTTCAATATCTCGCGTTTAATTTTCTTTATTAAGTTTTTTTTTTTCCTTTTATTTCTTCGCCTGTAGATCATAGTTGGGTTTAAATTATTTTTTTTTAAACGAATCGTCCATGAGCGTTGATAGGCTAAATAACGTCGAAGAGTTCAAATAGTTGTTTTAAAATTTGTAGCGAAAATTTAGTTAATTTTTTAATATCTCGCGTTCAATTTCCTTTTTCAAGATTTTCTTGTTTTATTTATTTGCCTGTCGATCATAGTTACGTTAGGTTTGGGTTAAATTTTTCAGTGTCAATTATCAAGTTAATAATTTTCCAAATTTGTCAGCCGCATAAAACAAAGGGTGGAAATTTAATTGAAACGAAACAGCTTAGTTATCGATCGAGCGTTTTGCTACCGGAAATTTTAGAGTTTTAGAAAATTCCAGTCTCCGGTCCGAATTTCCTTCAAAGCGACTTACGTTTGTACATAATTTCTTCTACGACGCTCGGTTCCTCCAGGATATTTTCTCGTTCCCGCGACTTCAGTGCAATTCCCAAGTTTGGGACAATTAAATTCGTAACTGGAGTTTAAACTCGGGAAAATTGGCGCCGAAATTTTCCGGATGTAAGTTTAAAATTTACGAAAGATCCGCTTCTCGGATAAATGGTACAGATTAATTGCTTCCTTACAAAATTCTCGAAAGGTAAATTTCAAAATTAAAAATTTGATTTCAAAATCAAATTTAAAAGTTAATTATTGGATTGCAAAATTTTTGCGAGATCGCTAAACAATCCTGAGACAGAGAAACATCACTAGACGCTTCTTAGACGAGTAGAAAAATCGCTAGAAGGTTTTCTAGACGAATATTAAGGATCAAGTATTGGATTGGAGAGGAAGTTGAAGATCGGACGGCGATATTCGACTGGGAGGATTTGCTCGTGAGAATGCAGCGCGTTTTAATATCGAACGTCGTAAGTTCTCGTGGAAAGAAGGGAAGAGGATCGTCGTGGTTCGTTACAACTCTTACCGGCGTTTCTGCAGCTCGTAAATAACACGCTAATATGCAAGGTATTCCGTAACCTTTAAAATTCACCGGGAATACCGCATGCTGGAATCCCTTCGATGGCAATTCCCAACTCCTCGCCACGTTCCGGGCGTTCCTTCGCAAAAATGCCGCGGATAAAAACGACTTACTCGAGACTTAGCTTCTTCCCGACCGCAGCCTCCTCCGCCGCGAAACATTCGACGCTTTATTAACTCGCTACGCGGCCGTCGCGACGTCGGAATTTCCGGTGGACACCTCGGCTTCGCTCGCCGCCAGGAACCGCCCTCGATTAGACATCTCGATTGGTATTAACAATTCCGCGAATATTTCTTACTCTTCGTGGATCGCACAGAAGATTTACTGAGACATTAAAAAAAAAAAGAAAAAAGAAAAATGGAGATTAAAAATATTTATCTTTTTCCGGTATTTATTTTAGAGATCGGTTTCGTTATTTTCTGATTTTTGTCTATTCATAATCAACCAGGAAAAATATTTTTATCCTACTTAAATTCGTGAAAGGTTCGAATTTTGCGCTATTATTCGGTAAAGCGTTGATAATGAAAAAAGAAAAACAGCGTGACAGCGCTACACGAAGGGAAGAAGTTAGAGAAAATTGCGATTTAGAATTTTTAATCAGAAACCTGTGTTTTCTATCAAAATTACATCTCGCGCTAATTTTGGGATATATATTACTGAATTATCATCACGTTCAGCAAATCATCGACGATTCCCGTTGATTTTATCCAAGTTTTCTTTAGCGATATACAGGGTGTCCAATTTCAGTGGTCACGGTGAACAATTTTCGAGAGTACCATCCCTATGCACGGGAATAAAACTAGAAAACATAACCCGTGAACGCCAAGCGAGTTTCACTTTACCAATTAATTAATACAAGCTAGACCGACATGTATGTATCTCCAATATTCTCCGAACAATTATTAACACTGGTATGCTAAATAACGATACAGTTACGTTTTCATTCGAACAAAACCTAACGCCGGCTTTTCCAGAATCAACTGCCCTATTCCAATAGATATAACAAAAATTCCGAAACCGACAAATCAATTTACCTACTTTGTTCATTCAATCCACCCCTATCAATACACTTCGAAATAATATTGGTATCGCAAACAACGCGATCCATTAGCCACTGTGACAAAAAATAGAAAATAAAAAAATAAAAAAATGGAAAAACGGTCATATAATCGTACGACACGCCGTAGAAAAATCACCGAGACATAGAGACGCGGAAAAAACGGGTGAATTCGCGCTGGACAGTCGTGATAACTGTTCGCAACCACCCACCGTCGCGACGCCGAGGGACAAAGTACAAAATAACCCAGGCCGTAGCGTAAATCCTCGAAAGTTCCAGGATGGTTCTTAAACTATCGATCGACCTGGCCTTTTCCCGGTGCAGAGGCTCGCGGAACTCGTCGCAAATTAAAGAAAAATTCACTAATCGAGTTTCTCCCACGCTTCTGGCACCCTTGTGTGCCGCCCCTGCTTTTGGTCAAATTTTTCATTCGTTAGATCGCAATTCAACTTTTAGATTTTAACTCCAATTGAGATTCGACCGTCAATTCTCAACTCAAATCTCTATTCAATTTCCAGATGTTAATTTAACTTTCATCTCTCAACTCGGATCTTAATTTAACTCCCAGTTCAACTCGGATCTCAATTCAACTTTCAGCTCTCAACTCGGATCTCAATTCAACTTTCAGCTCTCAATTCGGATCTCAGTTCAACTCTCAGATCACAACTTGGATCTCAATTTAACTCTCAGATCTCAAAAAGGATCTCAATATAACTCTCAGATCACAACTTGGATCTCACTTCAACTCTCAGATCTCAAAAAGGATCTCAATATAACTCTCAGATTTCAACAAGGATCTGAATCAACTCGCAGATCTCAACTTGGATCTCAATTCAACTCTCAGATCTCAACTTGGATCTCAATTCAACTCTCAGGTCACAACTCGGATCTCAATTCAACTCTCAGATCTCAACGTGGATTTCAATTCAACTCTCAGCTGTCACTAGGATCTCAATTTAACTCTCAGCTCTCAACCTGGCTCTCAATTCAACTCTCAGCTCCCAACCTGAATCTCAATTCAACTCTAAGATCTCAACTTGGATTTCAATTCAACTCTCAGCTTTCAACTAGGATCAGAATTCAACTCTCAGATCTCAACTTGGATCTCAATCAACTCTCAGATCTCTATTCAACTCACAGATCCCAACTCACAGATCTCAACTCATTCTCACCTCAACTCTTAGCTCCCACCTTCAGCTCTTACCTCTCAGCCCTCAACTCTCAATTCTCACCTCTCAACTCTCAACTCTCACCTCTCAACTCTCAACTCTAATCCCTCAACTCAACTTTTAGCTCAACTCTCAGAGCTCAAATCAACTCTAAGCTCTCAGTATGACTCTCAGTTCTCAGGAGACCGAAGAAGAGCGTTTTCCCGTGATACTGCCGGGGGTTGTTGCCCAACCCCGGGAAAGCGAACATCAGGCCCAGATGTTGGCAAGGACGAGACGCCGGAAGCGCTGCCATGTTACAAGGATAACTATTCACAGCCGTCAACAAGTTCCTTACGACATCCCTTTGATTAACAAAGGCAGGGGCGTCTCGAAAATAAAAAAAATTTTTAATTTAACCGATTATTCCACGCACAAATAGATATATTAAATTTTGCTTTTATTTCCGTTTCTATTTTTATGTAATTATTTTAAGTAAATATATATATATCGTAACGTCCTTTCTTCGATTTCCAGGACAAACAGCAATATCAACGCAGAATAATAAAAAAACGTACAACACGGAAGAATAAAAAAAATAATAAACAAGTAACAAGAGAAAACAAAAATATACCGAATATATATCGTAGGAAATAAAAGCGTGGCAAACATATAATACAAAAAAATGAATATACGTGAAATAAACAATAGCGGAAAGAAAAAACGTGTAACGCGAAGGAATAAAAAGATAGCGAGAGTTTAATTCAGGAAAATAAAAGAGTTGACAAAATTTTTCGCGAAAACTACGATATTCCCCGAAACGGAGGCGGTACTAAAAAATTCCCCGCTCTCCGACGAGTCGTAATAGGAAAAATAAATTTCGATAAACATTCGGGAATATATTAAAACTTTCCATCGAATTCCCCGTAGTAAATTCCCTGGGCTTTCGTAGACCAGCCGATAATCCAGTTGAACCGGGGTAATTGCAGAGGAAGCGTGGAAATAAATCGGATATACATAGAAAATAGATTGAAATTAAATCAGAACCCAAGGGGTTAATCGAACTGTTAGTGGTGCAATAAGGGTTGCAGGTTTTCCGCCCGTTCCAAGGAGTTTTCTCCCTTCGAGGAGAGTTCCGTTTGGAAACTTTTTGTGTGTCGACGGGGGTCGGAAGGGACCTCGAGTGTTTTTCCAGTGATATCCGATTGATTTTTGAAGTTTGACGGAAAGGGGTTCCCCATTGTTTTCATCGGTTCCACGATCGTTCCTACACTGGGAAAGTTACCGCGTACGATTCGCTGGAAAATATTATTACGCGGTGAAATTCATGGGTAAACAGGAGGACGAACAGAGATGTTAGTCACGGTTGATCTTCGACATTAATATTTAATATTATATTATGCACGAGAACTATACGCTGTTTACCTGGCTTGGAATTACGGTACGGCCTTGCTCCGCGTTAATTTCGATTTGCAGTGTTGATATTGGTCGGCTCGCTGCAAGTGGCTGAATGAATTTTCTATTTATAATTAACCTTATTTTAATCAATTGTCGCTCGTATTTTCACGCGTATCGTAGGTTCATAGGAATTTATAGTTCCAGAATTATTGCGCAATTGCTCGGAGAAGTTGTAATTTTAGGATTCCGATTAGGATTTGAGGATTGAGAATTTCAAGATTCGAAAATTCGAAAGTTCAAAGATTCAAAGGTTTAAAGATACAAAGATTCGAAGATTCAAAGATTCAAAGGTTTAAAAATACAAAGATTCGAAGATTCAAAGATTCAATGGTTTAAAAACACAAAGATTCAAGGATTCGAAGATTCAATGGTTTAAAAATACAAAGATTCAAGGATTCGAAGATTCAAAGGTTTAAATATACAAAAATCAAAGGATTCGAAGATTCAAAGGTTTAAAAATACACAGATTCAAGGATTCGAAGATTCAAAGGTTTAAAAATACAAAAATTCAAGGATTCGAAGATTTAAAGGTTTAAATATACAAAGATCAAAGGATTCGAAGATTCAGACATTCAAAGATTCGAAGATCCAAAGATTCAAAAATACAAAGATCCAAAGACTCAAATATTTAAAAATACAAAGAATATAGATTCAAGGATTCTAAGAATCAGACATTCAAAGATTCGAAGATTCAAAGGTTCAAAAATACAAAGATCCGAATACTCAAANAGGATTCGAAGATTCAAAGGTTTAAATATACAAAAATCAAAGGATTCGAAGATTCAAAGGTTTAAAAATACACAGATTCAAGGATTCGAAGATTCAAAGGTTTAAAAATACAAAAATTCAAAGATTCGAAGATTTAAAGGTTTAAAAATACAAAGATTCGAAGACACAAATATTTAAAAACACAAAGAATATAAAAATTCGAAAATTCGAAACCGTCTCATTCGTAAACCCTGGTTACACGCAAAGCTAACGCATACGCAGTAACCGCGAGCAACAGTCAGAAGTCAAGAAACACGTAGTCGACGTACCTTGAGAAAAAGAAAAGAAAAGGAAAAAAAAGATAATAACTATGAAGAGAAAGAGAGACAATGGAAAGAAAGAAAGGTCGGGATTTTCCGTAGCATCGGGAACCTCGGAGTAAGGGAAGCGGTTCGCGTAGGAAGTGGCGGCGCGAGAGACCCCTTAACGTTTTACTAACTTTCGGAAACGGCTCTTCTTCGGTTTCAATGGCCCTTCGCCTCTCCTTTCTCTCTCTCTCTCTCTCTCTCCCAGAGTCTCCCGCGACCTCGCTCCAACGAAGGGAAAAGGAACGATCCGGCGGAACAAAGGGTCGACTAGCTCGCGGGGAACGCGTTCTCGCCTCGGAGGAGGAAAAACCGACGAGGGGAAACAGGATGCAGGGAAAAGTGAGGAAAAATCGGAATTCGCGAATGGACCGGTCGCACCAACCGGAAATCTAATTGTTCTCGCGTAATTCAGCGTGGCTGACCGTGCTTTGACCGGCACTCGTCCCACTTATATTCCCGTGGCCATTCCACACTGTCGTGGTCGACTCAAAACCGACGCTAATCGCGTTTCGAAACTGTTGTCGCAACCCGATTACCGGAAGTCCCAGCCTTTCCACCCGCCGGTCTCTCCCAGCTGCCGAATTTTGCAGCTTTTGTTCCTGAAGAAGACAGGTCTATGGCGAACCCTCGGTGAACAACGTGGATTCTGGTCTAGACGGTGAAAACAAATCCATCTTTCTTTTTTGTCACTTCAATCGACGGTATATCTAGAGTGTATTTCCAAATTTTCGACAAAATCCTCCAAGTATCAACGGCTCCACAGTAACTTCATCGCGTGCATGTATCTTCGCGAAATATCATATTTAATCACTCTTCAAAATTTTACAAAAATTATTATTATTATGTCATCGATATAAAATAAATATTCGGTAATCTCTTAAACTATATTTCCAAATTTTCGACAAAATCCTCCAAGTATCAACGGCTCCACAGTAACTTCATCGCGTGCATGTATCTTCGCGAAATATCATTTAATCACTCTTCAAAATTTTACAAAAATTATTATTATTATGTCATCGATATAAAATAAATATTCGGTAATCTTTTAGACTATATTTCCAAATTTTCGACAAAATCCTCCAAGTATCAACGGCTCCACAGTACCTTCATCGAGTGCGTGTATCTTCGCGAAATATAATATTTAATCACTCCTCAAAATTTTACAAAAATTATTATTATTATGTCATCGATATAAAATAAATATTCGGTAATCTCCTAGACTATATTTCCAAATTTTCGACAAAATCCTCGAAGTATCAAGGACTCCACAGTACGTTCGCTGCGTGCGTGTATATTTCGCGAAATATTTAACCACCCTTCAAATTTTTTCCAAAATTAATCTCGTTATTTGTTATTATCGCGTCTCTCACAATTTAAAAAAAATTACTCGTATAATTTAATATCGTTTATATTACAGTAAACGTTTAATCGTCCCTCGAAATTTTTCCAAAATTATTCCCGTTATTTCTCTTTGTTATTATCGATAACTAGGGAATTATCAGAGAGATGAAATTTCGTGATCCTTCTCGTCGAACTTTCCCCTTTCGAATCTCGCGTATCCCTGTTCGTCTATTCCGCGGCTGGAATAATTCTCGAATTAAATCTTCCGGCTGGTTTTGCGCGAAGTGAGCCAACGGATGGTACACCGAGGAAATCGGAAAGCGTAGAACGAAATAAACGGCGCGATTTGCAAATGAAGAACTACGCGGCTGGATGGCCGGTGATCCGCGGAAACTCGGTTTCGATCGGCGGGAGTTTTCAGAAATGCCACCGGTGCCGAAACAGGGAAACTGTTAATTTATGCTCACGAGTTTCTACGAGTGTATTACCGGTTCCATTAGTTCCGGCTATCCCGCGCGAAATTTCTATGAATTTCGCCGGGCGAATTTGTGCAAATTGCCGGCCGATACGAGAAATTCAAATTCCCACGGCTAATCGAGCCCCGATCGTGGCAAATTAGTCGGCATTAAAGCGAACTGGTCAGACTTTGCGGACTCGTTCGAATTCACCTGAGAACCAACCATCGAACGACTTACTTTTCAAACGATCCGCAGATTTCTACACGATTTTCCCATTTTTTTCCCGTGTTTTTCTGTTCCCTTTTCTTTTATCGTCGATGTTCACTCGTCGAGGAGAATTTTGTATTTCGTCCGAAAAAAAAAAATCGTCGATTCTCTGTCAGCGAAATATCAACAGAGCAGATTAATAATCCCCATAGGATATTTTAAAAATGATTCGCACGCAAATGTTTAATCGAACTTCGTAACGAATCGCTTTATTATCCCAACGAAAGTTAGGAAATTTTAACGAATTCTAGATGAAAGTTTAATTTTGTAATTATTAAAAAACAGGGACGAGAACCGAGTTCCGTGGTGTCCTTGGTGATTCGCGAAGCAAATTCGTTTTTGGAACTACGTAACAGGCAACCCTCCAAGCAGTTGTTATTCCAACTTCAACAGCTACTGGGAAAAACGGTTTCGCTATTAAGTTCTAACGATCGTTCGAGTTTTAATTAGAAAAAATGGGGGAAAATTGAATTAGAAAGTTTAAATTAAATACTCGGTGGGAAAGTTGGCGATATAAACGAGCCAGGAGCCACAAATGAAAGGTGATCTAGGTCTATCGCGAACCTTGATCTTCGACAACTTCCACAGGCACTTTCGACTACCGCAAATATGGCACTTTAGAAGCCTGATCAGCCCTCGAATCTACCAACTTCATCCTCCGCACCTTCGTCTCGTAATCCGCCGCGAAATGCTGCGCGGTTAATTAAATTTTAATTTATTGCCCGAAGAAGTTGAAATCGTGTAACACCGCCAACATCCCTGCAACGTCATTTTAACTGCAACAGCGCGTTTCGTTCGCGGTGAAAAAGTTTCCAGCCCAGGTCCAAGTTTAACGTTTACTTTTTAAGAAACACCTTTCAGACACGGATTAATAACGCGAGATCTTACGAGTCTAATTCTCGAAGATTACGACGGCGTCAGGATCGCGTTTATAGTTGTATCGTGCTATGAAATATTTTTGGTAGACGAGATCAAGGTGTCTAGAAAGAAGTCAGGTCCTTTCAGAAGCTTACGAGTGAATAGACTCTCTTTGGTCGCGGGATAATCTCGAGTATTTGGTCAAACGTTTCTCTTTCACAGCTCTGAAGTGCGAAGAATCACCAATGGACCTTTTTATATCTAACCTTACCGACAACTATTCTGTTTTATTCCATTCATCGGTATCAAAAACCCTTCTGGACTAAATAACTACCTCGGAATCTCAATACCCAATGACTATCGATACTCTTACGTATTTTTCTATTTCTAACTGTGACAACAGAAATAATTTCTGTCCAATTAACTAAATACTAATAATTACTGTCATAGTTACGCGATTACTCTCACTTTTTTATTCACGCAGACCTTACACTTAAGAATAACAACCCCTGAATCTCAGTAACCAACTATGCTCGGCACTCTTACCTATCTTTCTGTTTCAGTTTCGATTCTCAAACCCAGAATTCTTCGGAATCTTCAGAAATAATTTCTATTCAATTGACTAAGTATTAATAATTACTGTCACAATTACGCGATTACTTTCACCTCCCCGATCTAGAATCCGTCTAGGGTGAATTTTTTAATTCCCCAGGCCCTACACTTAAGAATAACAATCCCTGAATCTCAGTAACCAACTATTCTTGGCACACTTACCAATCTTTCTATTTCATTTTCGATTCTGAACTTTAGAATTCTTTCGTCTCCAGAAGCAACCCCTAACTGCGCCAAGAGAAATAATTTCTGCTCAACTGACTATGTACTAGTAATTTCTATCACAATTACGCGATTGCTCTCACCTTCGCAATCCAGAATCCGTCTTGAACAAGTCATCTACTCCCTCAGACCTTACACCTCATCCCACGAAGATGCACCACCGTGAAAAACCCTCGCGAGCCAAATAACAACCCCTGCGTCCCAATAACCGACGACACTCGTCACTCTCGCCTATCTTGCCGTTTCACTTTCGGTCGAATCCGTCTGGCAGCTCGACTACTCGAGCCCGAAAGCACTAAAAATCCCATTGAAACCGACTAACAACCCAGAGGCACACACCGACGCAGCACCTGGCATTCCTTCCGTTTCCCCCCGACTCCGGGCTTCAATTATACCCAGAAGGAACCACTGTGGAAGCACGCGAGAGACAAGCGAGGAAAATGCGGAAGAATCACGGCGCATTCCAGCGCGTCGAAGGGAGAGGAAGCGGAAGCGGTGAGAAGTGGGCTGGCTGCTCTTTTTCTTCCGGCCGCGTTGTACACCGGCAAGACCCGGCTGTGGCTGGTGTCGGTGGTCCTTTCGCTTCTTCTTCCACTCTCTTTTACACCTTAATTCCCGGCCAAGCCACTCTCTTCGAGCGCCTATTCTTCCAGGGTGGCGCTTAATTAACGCTGTCCTTTCACCGAGATTTCCGGAGCCGTCTTTCAGACCATCCGTGGCTCTTTGAGCCTCGCCGGAGGACCCGGGAATTTAGAAGAATTAATTCAATATCTAGGCGCCGCGGCGCTCCTCCACGATCCCGGCCGGCCTCTGGCCGTGTCCAACTACTCGCAAGGTAATTTTATCGGGACTTCCCTTACAAGTTACGGTAATCGACGGTGTAACGAAACTAATCCACCGGGAATATTCCGGAGTGCCGACTTCCGCTTTCTGACCCACGTGCTATTCAGTTAGGCGATTCTCGCGATGCAGCAGCGAGCAATCGGATCGGGGTGACGCGATTTCGGCTTAAGCGAAATTACAAATTTGAAGTTCCATCTTGGGTCACAGATCTATCTTGGAACGATGGGATTGATGACGGGGAAAATTTCGATAGCGATTGTGGCAAAGGAATTAGATTCATTGCGAATTTTTCACCCAAACACCTAGAATCTTAACTATCAATCTTAATTTAAGATCGAAGTGGTCTGTGATCGAGAAAATTGGGATCAAGAGAACCGCGAAATTTGGATTTCACCTTTTTTGGTCTATCAACTCGTTATAAGTCCTCGGATCTAGGATCTCAAGTATCTCTATCTACAATAAATCTTCTCGAACAATTATTTCCTTATCTCTTTAACGCAATCTTTAACGTAACTACAGAGAATCATAGTCCAAACGATTGAAAAATCGTCGCATTTCACAACCGCGAAATCTGAAATTTGAAAATCATGCGGCTCAGATGGAAAGGCAGGAAAAACCGGGTGGAACGAAAGAGAGAGAGAGAGGAGAGCCGAAAACTGGCGCGGCGCCGAAGCAATCGCGAAAGTAAAAATTCACGGTCGTCGATTCCCCGATGGCCTGGGCGCATCGGGTAGAAAGTTGCCGGCAACAAATCGTCGCTGGCCCTCTCAAAGGTACCACTCGTCGAACCGTGAACGACCATTGTTTCCGAGCGTTCCCCGTTCCCGTCGATGAGGAAGGGAAACAGCGTACGCCATGGTGCAGGGAAAAACAAAAACCGGGGGAAAAAGGGGAAAAAGAAGGGACGAAATAACACTCTCTGTTCTACGGACCTGAGCGAAAAAAGGGAGGCAGAGGGAGGGAGAGAAATTCGCGAAAACAGCGACACGTTCAAAAATCGCGGCTCAAAGGGCCGCGCGCGTGTCTACAGACCCGTGCCGGAGAGGGAGAGGAGAAACAAAAAGGGGAAGGAGAGGAGAGAGGAAAGGAGAGAGGAGAGAGGAAAGGAGAGAGGAGAGAAGTCGATCGGGGGTTGGTTTTCAACCGGGAAAAGCAACTTTCGTCGCGTATGCACGTGGTCACGTTCAATTTACCCCGAAGCTGGCTCGGAACGCCTCGATTACGAAACGGCCGGAAGCTAATTTGCGGTCACGCGTAATTAGTGTCGTCGCCGGGGATGGGAAAAATGGATGAAAGAGCCCCGGCCCTGGTTACACCGGGTTAAAAGGCCCAACTATACCGCTCGGAAACTCTCCGTTCTTCTAATTTCCCGAGCAGGCGATCGACTTCGTATCACCATCAACCCCCCAAGTCTCCAACCCTCGCCTCGCGATTTTCCCCGGTTAAAGCTTCCGGCATGCTGATGGATTAATATTCGTTAGCCGGGTGTCCAAACATTTTTCCTTCATTTTCCCCGCCGCGAAATAGCTTTCCTCTCTCCGTGCCGTGGCAAATTTCAAATCTCCCTCGGCCCAGAAACCGGCGCTACACGGCTCGTCACACTTTCGAATCTTTAAATTTTAAAACGTCGAATTTCTCTCCTCTGTATCTTCTTTTTTTTTCAAGGGAGTCTTTTAATCAAGGGAGCTGGGTTTGGGTTTCTACTTTTTAATTTCGGCGAACTTTTACACGTGAAATTCGTAGATTTCTCCAAAACTCCTTTGCGAATCTAGTCGTTTGACTTTCCAGGTTCGAATCTTCAGGTATCGAATTTTAAACGAGTCTCGATACATCGAACTTCACTTCGAACTTTCGAATATTGAGAAATCTAACTTTGAATTTGTAAATTTTTGGAAATTCTCAAATTTAAAGATCGAAATATCGAACCCTGGAGAACATTCCGCCTTTCGATATTCGTCTTCTGAACTCCACGTTTCTGGAAATAAACATTCGGTCCCCTAGAAATCCATTACGCAGCGCAGCTACCCCTAAACCGCCAAAATTTCTTCGAATGAAAATTTCCGGACGACGGTGAATCGTTCGGAAGAACGAAGTATGGTAATATAAACGAGATATAATCCTTGCCGGCAGCGAGGAACATAATTCCGGTGACATGACGAAGATACAGACGTTCGGAGGGGGTGACGGCGATAATAGAAAAAGACAGGAACGTCACCGATATATAGGGGTAGGTCGGGCGGTTGTCAGATCGCGCGAAAAGATGGCTTTGAAGCCCAGCCGGGCCTCAAAATGGTAATTTCACGGTTTCACGAGCATTTTCCCCGCGGCCAATTTAATTCAGGACGGATGATCCAGCCGTCTCTCTTTCTCACCCCCACCCCCGTGTTTTCCTCTGGCTTTCTTCGTCCATCGTTTCCCCGTGTCATCCAATTCCGCTTGTTCGAACTCGTTAACCTCGACTTTCCAAACTTTTTACCCTCGCCGCCCCCTTTTTTTCTACCCTTGCTACCGCCATTTTCCTCTCCCGCCATCTTGCGGCCTCCCAACGGCAAACTTGCCGGGAATAATTACCAAGATTTCCGAAGGAAACGTCCTTCTACTTATACTCGCCATCGATATTCATCTTTTTTTTCCGAAAATATTTTCCTCACCGACTTGCGAAAGCTTGTTTTTGCGTGTTTGTCTGCGTTTCGAGTCGTTTCAATCATATTGTGACGATATTTCGTGATCGAAACGCGTGTTACTATAATCGCAATGTGAATTGAAGTTAGAATTACGATAAGAGTCAAAATGACACGTTTCGGATATTCTGTTTTCGCGATTATTGAAAATATGTATGCCGTTGTTTTTGGTGAAAGTTGTATCGATATTTTATTAAAATAGGGTAAATAGTTTTCGTTATATCGTATTAATTAATACCGATAGTATGTATTTATGTTGTATTTAGCAGTAGATCTAGTGTTAAATAATCCTGATTTATACCCTGAATTCTTAAGCCATAACGATGTCGTAATTATGAATTATATATAATCCGTAATTATGAATTATATATCCGTGTGTATAATTAAAAAATGAATTATTTTCCGCAAAAGCGAATTACTCTTCGTGCCAGCGTAATATACAGACAGTCGCGAAGTTTCTGAAAATTAGTTCATAAATCGCGAGCAAAGGGAGAGCAGTCAAATATCGCGCGGCGAAATAAAGAATGGATAGAAGGGAAGGGGAAGTTTAAACAAACTACCGTGGCTGGTTAAAATTTCACGCGGAACTTTCGATGCAAGAAGAGTCCGGGGTTTCCCCTTTCCACGGTTTTTCCTTCCAACTACTTGTCTCCTTGAATTGTTAACGCGACAAAGAGATTAAGTGCGCGAACGCTTAGCTCGCAGTCAATTCGAATCTAATGTTTCTTCGGCTCGCGATTTAATTTCCTCCCTCTTATCCCCATTCTTCTTTCCCCCTTCTACGGCCTTCGATTTTATCTCCATCCCCCCGAAACTTTCCCTTTCCGCCGGTGCATCCAGCAAAACGCGTTAAAAGATATTGGAAAATGTTTTAAAATATTTCCAGATGTGTAGAAATTTGTAAGAGACTTTAGTAATAATAGTAATAATGGAAATTCCTTACATTCGCTATGTAATTAATAAAAATCACGAATTTTTGTTCAGTGGAAAGAAAAATGCAGAAATTTGTAACGCGAGATATCGTGATTTTACTTTTTAAAATAATTATTCTATTCGATTATTATTGACGAATGATAGATGCAAGAATCGAGAAGATTCGATGCGCGAATCGAGCAAAAATAGAATTTTATTGTTAAAATATATTGGAAAATATTTTAAAATACTTCCAGATGTGTAGAAATTTGTAAGATTCCTTAGTAATAATAATAATAATGGAAATTCTTTACATTTGATATGTAATTAATAAGAATCACGAATTTTTATTCGGTGGAAAGAAAAATGCAGAAATTTGTAGCGCGAGATATCGTGATCTTCCTTTTTAAAATAATTCCTCTATTCGATGATAATCGACGAGTGATAAATGCAAGAATGGAGAAGATTCGATGCGCGAATCGAGCAGAAAATATAATTTCATTTCTACATTCGTACAAGTGCTTCGAGGATGAAATTGAAAAAAAGATCCGAAAGAACGGGGTTAATTAATTTGACCGGGGAATGACGGACGCAGCGGAGGCGGAAATTTATTTTTTCAAATTAATTCCCCGCGGCAGCGATAATTAACGAACGACGAGTCGGCGAATTTATGGTATCAGGTATAGGATAAGTACCGTGGAAGAACGCGTAATACAATAGGTCGTAATTCATTTTCGAAACGACCCCCGTTAGGTAACGATAATTAGTGCGGATTTGGAAATATTCCAAGGAAAATAGCCCAATTCGGCGGAGGTATTTATGCAAATGAAGCGAACTCCGCGGGTGCGATTCGAGAGCCGCTTCTCGAGAGCCCGATTTCCGCCTCGATCTCTCGACGTTAAATCGTTTTTAGCCGCGGCAAAGCGCCGGAATTAAGGAATTCTTCGCGCGCGTTAACGCCAACGATCGTTATCTACGAGATGCGATCTCTTTGAAAGACCCTTTAAGCCGCGACGAAGTGTAGAATCGATTTAATTAGTCGAGAGAGGTTTCGACTGCGAGCGGGAATAATACGAGTGCTCGAGGTATCGAGTAGGACTCGCCGCGGGGAGAATTCGCGTTTCTACCCTCGTTAATGTCCACTTGTTAAGCAAAATTTACCACGCGCTCTCCTGGCTTTCATCCCTTCCCTTTCGACATCGCTGCGCTTTCGACAACGTCACTTTTTATTCGAAAAGAAAAAAAAATGAAAAAAGATTTCAGACCAGCTTCGTCCTTTAAATACCAACCTTTATTTAAATATTCCATATTTTCCTCGATAGCTCGTTGTCGTTGTTCGTCGCAAAATTCAATTCTTTTCGTTAAACGTTCGATTCTCGATGAAATTTTATAAGAAAAATTCTCGAAAGATATTTTTTTCCAGTTGAATATTACACACTCCAATTTCTCTGATGTTTCGCGAAATTTTAGAGAAATCATTCAATGGCATTTCAATTCTTCCATGATATTAAATTCCAAACTTTGGTTTCACAAATTTAAATATTCCTCGTTAAATTTATCCTTCTATTCTGGTAATCCCAAACTACAGAGTACCTCTACTCGAAAATTCAATTTTCATCGAATACCAATCGTCGAAATTCGTTGATATCCCAGATATTCATTTTTTTTCCAGAAATATCCGATACTCTCCTCCTTTCGAAAATCCATCAAAAAGATATTCCATTTTCCTTTTATTAATAATTCGACACTTCGGTTTGCCCGATACCGCAAAAGCTGTATGAAATTTGCCGCGATAAAAATCACAATCGTATCGCCATTTCCATTAATTCTTAATATCGCTTTGGAAGTACCGCGGGATAAATTGAACGGGTCCTTGTTAAATTTCAATAACGAATATTCCGCGATATTAAATTTCGAGGAAGCCGAACGCAATTAGACCGAGGCGCCGCGACGCTTTCGCAAAGGTAGACCGGCATTACGTGGGATCGGGGATCGCTGACAAAGTTAGCGCACAATACCGATGAAACGTCACACCTGGAGGCCTGAAACGATTATCAATCGTGATCGTGTCTGAACGCATTCGGGTCTAAGCGTTGTCGAGGTGTCGAGATCAAAGGCCTTCTCGCCTCGTGCCACCAAACCGATCATACTTTAACGCCTAATTCCCCGTGCCATTTTCTCAAAGGGCAATTTCGGTTCGCTCTACCTTTGAATATTAATCATTTGCCTTACGATTACGATTCCGGCCGAAGGCCTTGGCAATACGTCACGGTTCGGGCTGCCCTGCCTGAATAACGCCCTCCAATTTCTCAGAGTTAACCTTACTTACGATCTTTCCATTTTGTTCCAGTCAGCTATTTACAGCTCCGGCACTTTGTTACCCGCGACGTTTCCGAACGAGATTTCGCCGATTTTTCAGGGTTACCGCCCGAATAATGCGTCATTCGCCGTTCCCGCGATTTCTCACCGTTACCCGCGCGATTTTCAAAGTCTCCGCGAGAAGTCACTTAGTCATAAACGGTTCCAGAGAAAGAATCACGCGAGTGGAGTATGTACGAGTATAAATTCGTTTAAAAATACCGCTTTTAGTACGGTTTGGTGGGAAAATTTGCGACAATGCTATTCGTATAAGGAACATGATGCAAATATTACGTAGAAAGTTACAGGATTATACGAGTAAAATTAGAAAATAATTCGATCACGTGTATCAGAGATACTAAACATGGCGGCGCTAGTGAGTTAGGTGCAAAAGCGTCTTAAGATTGCGACCTCTAAAATTTAAATTTATCCAACGATGCGTGGAACATCGAAGTAAAATATTTCTACGTCAAAATTTCTTGATTTATCGTTCTAAAAATATCGTCGACTCAATGCGAGAAAGTCTTCGAATTGCCATTTCTCTTCAACGAAAAAAGATCGCGCAAGGAATATTATGGAAGTAGTACAAAGAAAATTGCAAGATTATAGGAGTAAAATTAAAAAATAATTCGACGACGTGTATCAGAGATACTAACCATGATGGCGCTAGTGAGTTAGGTGCAAAAGCGTCTTAAGATTGCGACCACTAAAATTTAAATTTACCCAACGATGCGTGGAACATCGAAGTAAAATATTTCTACGTCACAATTTCTTCATTTATCGTTCTGAAAATATCGTCGATTTAATGGCCGAAAGACTTCGAATTGCCATTTCTCTTCAACGAAAAAAGATCGTGTAAAGAACATGACGTAAATATTACGTAGAAAGTTACAGGATTATACGAGTAAAATTAGAAAATAATTCGACGACGTGTATCAGAGATACTAACCATGGTGGCGCTACTGAGTTAGGTGCAAAAGCGTCTTAAGATTGCGACCACTAAAATTTAAATTTACCCAACCATGCATGGAACATCGAAGTAAAATATTTCTACGTCATAATTTCTTCATTTATCGTTCTAAAAATATCGTCGACTCAATGAGAGAAAGTCTTCGAATTACCATTTCTTTCTAACGAAAAGATCGTTGAATGCAAAGGGTTAAAGTATTCTAGGGAATTCGAATCTATCTTTCGTCTCATCACAGTATACACAGAGTGTCCGAATATTAAACGAATTTAACCCGAAATAAAACTCTCTTTGGAATTTTTTATTCGGTCTATTTTCGTGATCCTATGTATCAAAGAATTGAAAGATACACGGTGTGTCCGGGAAAAAAGTATGAAACTCGGGGAATGGCGATCGCGGAGAAAAGAAAAGAAGTGGGTGAATCGAGTTCTCTTCGAGGCAGAATTTCATTTGCTTCCTCATCGGCTGGTCGTTTGCGTATAAATTAGAAGGGAGAACTCGAGGAGCGAATTATCAGGCATTGATGGACGCAATATCGAAGTTGGAGGTTGAGCCACTTGCCAGGAGTTGGCCGGACGCGAAGAAACAAGCTCTCCCCGAAGAAGAGTTCACCAGCCTGGCTAAAACTCTACTCTATATTCCGTGGTTTACGCCGCGCCGTAAAAACTTCATCGTCGAGCGACGTGCACCGGCAGAAAGTCGCAATTTCGAGAGATCGAAGATTCATCGCGTCCATGGATCTTCGTCTATGAATGAGAAATACGGCGGCAAGCCACTCCTCGATCGGCTAAACCTCCGGATCCCCAAAAACACCAACTAAAGTCAATTTTTTGACATCGAACATCCGTGGAATTTTATCCATACATTCTCAGAAGTATAGAATAAGTTATGGTGTACATGGGAATTGCTATAAGTTGTTTAGAATTTTTTTGCGAGGCTTTGAAAAGTGAAAATGAGGCCTGTTACGACCGCATCGTCAAAAACACCAACTAAAGTCAATTTTTTGACATCGAACATCCGTGGAATTTTATCCATACATTCTCAGAAGTATAGAGTAAGTTATGGTATACATGGGAATTTCCGCGAATTGTTTAGAATTTTTTTTCGAGGCTTTGAAAAGTGGAAATGAGACCTGTTACGTCCGTATCGTCAAAAATACGAATCAAAGTCAATTTTTTGACATCGAAAATCCGTAGAATTTTAATCATACATTCTCAGAAATATAGAGTAAGTTATGGTATACATGGGAATTGCTATAAGTTATTTAGAATTTTTTTGCGAGGCTTTGAAAAGTGAAAATAGTACCTGTCACGTCCGCATCGTCAAAAATACGAATCAAAGTCAATTTTTTGACATTGAAAATCCGTGGAATTTTAACCATACATTCTCAGAAGCATAGAGTAAGTTATGGTGTACATAGAAATTGCTATAAGTTTTTTAGAATTTTTTTACGAGGCTTTGAAAAGTGAAAATGAGGCCTGTTACGTCCGTATCGTCAAAAATACGAATCAAAGTCAATTTTTTGACATCAAAAACCATGAAATTTTAACCATACATTCTCAGAAGTGTAGGGTAAATTATGGTATACATGAGAATTGCTATAAGTTGTTTACCATATTTTTGCGAGGCTTTGAAAAGTGGAAATAATACCTGTTATTTTCGACGTCGAATATCCTCATTTTCGCTTCTACTCGTTAGTAAATTTTATTTTAAAAACACATTCGAAGTGATGTTTAGTATACGCGTGCCTGCCGAAAATTGAATTTAAAAACTTCAATCGGAATGGTCTCCGGTGTTTCTGACTAATTTAATTTAAAAATTTCAATCGAAATTCCTTTACTCGCTGAATATTCCCAGTGGACCTATTAAAATATTGGATTGAATTCATCTTTAATTCCCAAATGCTTCTAGCGAATTTAATTAAAAAAATTGCATCGGAATCAGGGTTTGTTTATGGAAGCATGCGTTAAAATATTAAAGAATAATTAGAACTGAAAAGCGAGAGTTAAAAGGCACGAAACGGAACATAAAAGGAAATACAAGTTCTTCAACACTCCTGCGATTTTATTCGAATAAATTCCGAATAAAAAAAAAAAGAAGAAAATAAGAATACCAAAGAATAGCTTTAATTAAAAATTAAAAGTTCAGGGATGCGAAACAGAATATTTCAAAGAAACGGAAGTCAAGAATACACCGATGCATTCGTGAATAATTTCACCGGCGTAATGGAAGCTTCGCGATAAATTTCATTTTTAATTCCGTCAGTGATAAAATTACCGAATAACGAGCAACACAGACAGATGGAACCGTAGACGTAAATTAGATAGAAGATTCTCGGTTTCCGATTAAATCGCCGAGAAATTGGAATCCTCGGGACGATCGTGGAAGAATATCTGGGTCGATCGGGGAAGATTTTCCCGGGAAAGTCTCGCGAAACAGAGCCAGGGAAGAAGGCGAAAAAATAGCCGGCTGTAAAATAAATAACTCGGACGTTTTTCACGAATCGTAAATCTGACCAGCGAACGGCTCTGTTCCTCGTTTCTGGCTACCGTCATTTTTCCCACATACCACTGATCTGCCATCCGTGAAAACTAAAGGGACACCGATTTCCTCTCTTGATCAGATTTTTTCTACCCTTCCTCGAACGTCGACTTTCCACGAAATCGAATGAAACACTCGCGGAATAAATATTATAATTTTGAAATTATCCAGACGCTTCTCATTTGATAATGAATTTTCATATAAAAGGAACGTAAAAAAAGGAATATACAAATTTTCGATTCCTCGATAGTTTCTCGATAGTTTCTCGATAGTTTTCAACTTTTTTAAATTCTATTTTCTTCTTTTACCCTCTCTTCATTCGGTCGTTCACCATCCGACTAATCTCGAGCCTCTCGTCCGGTTCGAAATCGTAATTAGCATGGCGAAAAGTTGAGAAACGGCTTTCCATTTTTCCCGTCAGCTCGGAGGAAGGATTCGACGACGTTTGTACCGCGGTGTAGATTAATTTCGCCGGATATTAGACCCGGTGGGATTTTTCAATCTGGAAATTCTCGCGATTGTCGACGCCCCGACGACGACGCGGCCGTTCGAAAATTCATCGAAGAAAAAGCGAGTAACTTTGCCGGGAAGAGCGTTGGTCGAAAAATCCGGGAATTCTCTCAAGAAAACACCATCGTCTGCCCCTTCCCCGGCTTTATTCCTCATTTTTAATTACTCTCCCTCTTCCGACCACTTCATCCCGCCGTTCTCAACCCCTTCGCTTCCACAATCATCCATTCCACTTGCATTTCCAACCCTGTTCCACGCCGTCCGCTCCTTCTTTTTGTCCTTTCTCCTTCGCCAGTCGCCCCTTCGCCTCCATTTTCCAGCCAGTACCTTTCCAGCACATGATTTACTCGCGCTGCGTGCACCGGCACACGTGCACGGGCCAACCGGAAATAATGATTTAAACGGGAAACGCGCGTAACTGCCGATTCCGCGCGAAAATATTCCCCGATGTTTTTTCCGTTACCTGTGTCTATCCTCCTTCCACCATTTCTCTTTCTTTTCCCTTTCCAATATTTCTCCACGCGTCCTGTTCTTCGTTTTCCGTCCGTGCTCGTCGTCCTCCTTTTTTAATATCGCGAGTTTTTGCTAAGGTGTTAATTTCTTTTCTTCTCTTTGTCTTTCGTTCGGAAAGGAAGATAGTGGAAGTTGTGTTCTTTTTTTTCCCTTCGTGCTTGGCGTCCTTATTTTTTAATATCGCAATTTCCCATTTTTTGGTTAAGTGTTAATTTCTTCGTCATCTTTTTTTTTGTCTTTCGTTCAGGAAGGAAGATCGTGAAAGTTGTGTTCTTTTTTTTCCCTTCGTGCTTGGCGTTCTTATTTTTTAATATCGCAATTTCCCATTTTTTGATTAGGTGTTAATTTCTTTTTTATCTTCCATTCGGGAAGAAAGATCGTAGAAGTTGTGTTCTTTTTTTCCCTTCGTGCTTGACGTCCTTCTTTTTTAATATCGTGATTTCCCATTTTTGGGTTAGGTGTTAATTTCTTTTTTATCTTTCCTTCGGGAAGAAAGATCGTAGAAGTTGTGTTATTTTTTTTCCCGTCGTGCTTGGCGTCCTTTTTTAATATCGCGATTTTTATTTTTTGGTTGGGTATTAGTTTCTTTCCTCTCTTTCTTCTCTTTTTCTTTCTTTTTTCTTTTTCACTGCCTTCCTCCTGGTGGAAGTAAGGTAGTAAAAATATTTAGAGGTGAAACAGATCAAAGTTCGTTTATACCGAGAATCTACAAGGATATTGGATATTTCTTATTTAGAAATACTCAAATCCATTGAACGATATTATTATCGTCTCGAGATCGATAATCATATTCGAAATTAATTATACGGAACGTAGAAATTTGAGGTTTGAGGATACGATTCAACATTTCTAAAACTACGATTCTATAGAACTCCATAGGAAAGTTAAAAACTTTCGTTGATGTTTCTCGTGAAGTTGATGTCATCGAAACAAGAACAATTCCGTACGAAAGCACGCGGCTTTGGTAATTTCCAATAAGTAGCAAAGATTGCCCGCCATTAGCGGGGAAATTAGGGATGATTAGAAGCAAGGGTGGGACGCGTTGGTGAAATTTCGCGAATAAGTTTTCAGCCGGACGGGTCAGAAAAGTTGAGTAGAAGTTGGGAAGAATCTAGGAGCGTTTGGTCTTCCGGGAGAATAAAAACAAACTAGCCGAGGGAAATTCGCTTTTGCGCGACGGATTACACGGTCTGGCCGCAAAATGAGAAATTCCTGTTTGCCTTTGGCCCCGGCTGTCCGACTCCCTTCACGCAAATTCTATTAACCAACGGAAATATTTAACGTATCTCCGTTTCGAGCGGCGGACAGGTCGGAACAAAAAGTGGCCTCGCTCATAATGTCGCTCTTAACTCCGTCGACGTTTTCAAATGGATCACTCTACCCCCTCTCTCTCTCCTCTTCTTTCTCTCCTTTTCTTCTCCTTTTTTATATTAGTAATAAGTCGCCGTTCCAATGGACGTTGAAATAAACGCGCGGTAATTTTATTACGTGCTACGGAATTAATGAGACGACTCCGTTATGCGTCCATCGACTGTATCGACTTTCTTCCGTATTTAAAAAAATATTCCCAAGAGGGTAATTTTCTTCCGCTATTTCCGTCAAATGTCTCTTACAGTACTATCCTTTCATTGTAAAATCAAATTTGATTTAGCGTCGTGCGATTTTTCTTTACCGAGATACATCGCTTGAAAGTTAACCGCGACCAAAAATATTACCTTTTCCTTTCTGTGTTTAAAAAAAATATTCCAAAGTCGACAATTTTTTTCCGCTATTTTCATCAATGGTATCTTATAGTACTAACTTCCCACCGTAAAATCAAACTTGATTTAGCGTCGTGCGATTTTTTTTCGCTGAGATACACCGCTTCGAAGTTAATCGCGACCAAAAATATTAACCTTTCCATTCCGTATTTAAAAAAATATTCCGAAGAGGGTAATTTGCTTCCGCTATTTTCGTCAATGGCATCTTGCAGTATTAACCTTCCTCTATGAAATCAAATTTGATTTAGCGTGGTGCAATTTTTTTTCACCGAGATACACCGCTTTGAAGTTAATCGCGATCAAAAATATTACCCTTTCCTTTCTGTATTTAAAAAAAATATATTTTAAAGACGACAATATTTTCCGCTATTTTTGCCAACGGCATCTTACAGTACTATCTTTCCTCCATAAAATCAAATTTAATTTAGCATCGTGCAATTTTTTTCCGCCGAGATACACCACTTGAAACTTAACCGCGACCAAAAATATTACCTTTTCCTTTCTGTGTTTAAAAAAAATATTCCAAAGTCGACAATTTTTTTCCGCTATTTTCGTCAATGGTATCTTATAGTACTAACTTCCCACTGTGAAATCAAATTTGATTTAGAATCGTGCAATTTTTTTTCGCCGAGATACACCGCTTTGAATTTAACCACGACCAAGCATATCACCATTTTCCGTATTCAATAAAATATTCCAAAGGCGGTAATTTTTTCCCGTTATTTTACACAACGGCATCTTACGGCACTATCCTTCCTCCGTAAAATGAAATTTAACTTAGCGTGGTGCAATTTTTTTTCGCCGAGATATACCACTTTGAATTTAACCACGACCAAGCATATCACCATTTTCCGTATTCAATAAAATATTCCAAAGGCGGTAATTTTTTCCCGCTATTTTACACAACGGCATCTTACAGTACAATCCTTCCTCCGTAAAATGAAATTTAATTTAGCGTGGTGCAATTTTTTGTCGCCAAGATACACCGCTTTGAAGTTGATAGCGATGCGTGACGTATCAGGGTCGCGGCCATTTTGCGAGTGGCGGGTTGTAAAATCGGCAGCGCCTCTAGCGGAAATGCCGGAAAGAAGAGTCCCGTCAGCGGCATATCGCGACACGTTTTCCCTTTAACCGGGATCATTATCCGGCGGCAAAAGTTTCGTCAAGTTCGCCGAGCTTTTAATACATTCTGTGGGCTTCCGAAAGCTGCGGTGTCCGCGGTCATTCGCGAGTTTCCCATAAACAGTTCCCAACCAGAGCCGCATATCAGCCAGTAATTAAACTTAAACTTCTTGTAAAGTGATACTACCGGTCTATGCTCTTGTCTATACGCGAATAAACGCGCGTGTGTGGGTGCCGGACGAACATGTGTGCCTCTGTGTATTTTCCCAGCAACTCTCTGTGCTTGGCTGGCTTTTGATTTCAGTTTGGTCGTGTCGATAACTAAGGGAAACTCTATCCGGTTACCGGTCTTCTCGCTTTTTCTCATCCCTTATTTTCCGTTGCAAAATGACAATTTTTTTCTTCTCGTCCTGTTGAGAATTTTAACACTAGGTTTACGGGTGTTTTTTGTATACCTATTTCTATGGATACCCGTCAGATTTAAGGTAAAGAAAACCACATTTTTCTTTTTCTTATACAAACGATGTGTTTAATTTGAAAACATTCGCAATATTAATAGACTTAATATAAGTTAATTAAATCTGTTAATATCGTATAATTGAAGCAACCCATTAGTCAAATTGACGAATCCCGTAAATCTAGTGTTAATATCGTAATTTTATTGTAGCATATTCTATATTAATTGCGCGTGTTGATCTGCGGTTTTTCCATTTGCGATTTGTATAGATGGATTAGGTTCAGAGTTTAAGAGCAACCTCTGGCCTGAAAATTCGATAAAATCAGCTGAGGTAATACCGTTATTAAATTATAACGAATGTACGTACGATTATATAATTGAATAACTTCTTTGGTACCGTGTGTTCGAAAATATTAGGCTGGGGAAAAAGAAATTCAATTAACACTAGGTTTACGGGGGATTTTTGTATATCTATTTCTACGGACACCCGTCAGATTTTAGAGTAAAGAAAAAGAAAACCACATATTTTCTTTAAAAAACAAATAATGGGTTTAATTTGAAAACAACCGCGATATTAATAAATTTAATATAAGATAATTAAATCTGTTAATATCGTGTAATTGAAGCAACTCATTCGTCAAATTGACGGGTCCTGTAAATCTAGTGTTAAAATTAGAAAAATAGTGGATTTCTGCTTTCCCAACCTATGATGGATGTACATTACACGCTTTATTTTATTTAATAACAATTTCTTCACGTTTTAATTACTTTTCTCTCTTTGGATTTTATTTTTTCGTTTCGATTTGATTTTATTTGACAATTCGAATATTTCGTGTAATGTTCGAATCATATCATCGTTGGGATACGTCGAGATTTTTCACACTCTCGTGTCTTTTATGTTTCATTCCCTCCCTTTATGAAAAATGATAATATAAGATATCTTAGATTAGGGTATCTTTGACAGAGATAGGGTTAATAAGCCTGCATCTTTAGAACGCATGTGTGGGTCTCGATGAGTAGCCACCTCCACGTGGTGAGACCTGGTAATTGCTATCGTTTCCGAAAGAACAATTTTGGGAAAATATTCTTCCTTAAAAAAATGTTCTTTTGGAAAAGATAGCAAGCTAAGAGCTACGCGCAAAGTTTAAGATATTTCCCATCTCTTGTAAATTTTCAATGTTCCCTTGGAACTTTGTAAATAAAGAGTGGGCAAGAGATAATATATGAAGAAGAACGAAGATAAATCAAGGAGAAAAAAGGTAAGTAAGGAAGAGAAGGTAAGTAAGGTAAGTAAGGCAAGGTAAGTAAAAAAATTAAAAAATTAAGAAATTTTTCGCCGAGGTATTTTTCGCAGCAAAAGTATTGTTCCGAGAATTCCTGGAAATGACGTCATTTCTTGGAACTGGCGACCTCCTGTCACGTTATGTTCTCCTGATACAAAGTTGCAAAATCGGCCGAAAATTTAACGTCGAGGCTGCAAAAGAATTGACCCTAGAATTCCTGGAAATGATGTCAATTCCGAGAACTGTCGACCTCCTGTCATGTTATGTTTTCCTGATACAAAGTTGCAAAATCGGCCGAAAATTTAACGTCGAGGCTGCAAAAGAATTGACCCTAGAATTCCTGGAAATGATGTCAATTCCGAGAACTGTCGACCTCCTGTCATGTTATGTTTTCCTGATACAAAGTTGCAAAATCGGCCGAAAATTTAACGTCGAGGCTGCAAAAGAATTGACCCTAGAATTCCTGGAAATGATGTCAATTCCGAGAACTGTCGACCTCCTGTCACGTTATGTTCTCCTGATACAAAGTTGCAAAATCGGCCGAAAATTTAACGTCGAGGCTGCAAAAGAATTGACCCGAGAATTTATGGAAATGACATTATTTCTTAGAACTGTCAACCTCCTTTTATGTTATGTTCTCCGGATACAAAGTCGGCCAAAAATTTTTTGCCGAGACCTCAAAATTATTACCCCAAGAATTCTTGGAAATGACTTCATTTCTGGGAACTGACGACCTCCTATCATGTTATGTTATCCTGATACAAATTTACAAAATCGGCCGAAAATTTAACGTCGAGGCTGCAAAAGAATTGACCCTAGAATTCCTGGAAATGATGTCAATTCCGAGAACTGTCGACCTCCTGTCACGTTATGTTCTCCTGATACAAAGTCGCAAAATCAGCCGAAAATTTAACGTCGAGGCTGCAAAAGAATTGACCCTAGAATTCCTGGAAATGATGTCAATTCCGAGAATTGTCGACCTCCTGTCACGTTATGTTCGCTTGATACAAAGTCGGCCAAAAATTTCTTGCCGAGACCTCAAAATTATTACCCCAAGAATTCTTGGAAATGACGTCATTTCTGGGAACTGACGACCTCCTATCATGTTATGTTATCCTGATACAAAATTACAAAATCGGCCAAAGATTTATCAACAAGGTTCCGAAAGCACTGCCCGAGAATTCCTGCAAATGACGTCATTCCTTGAAACTATCTTGATGATACACTTCCTGTCATGCAATGTATTCCTAATACAAAATCGTGCCAGCTCTTCGAAATATTTAGGCCCCGAATTCTTGGAATTCCACCCTTGTACAACCTCCTATTACGTTATATTTACCTAATAAAAGATCCACTACCCGGTTGTCATCGTTCGACAGGCCCCGAATTCTTGGAATTCCACCCTAGTACAACTTCCTATCAAGTTATATTTACTTAATAAAAAATCCACTACCCCGTTGTCATCGTTCGACAGGCCCCGAATTCATGGAATTCCACCCTTCTACAATCTCTTATCAAGTTATATTTACTTAAGAGAAAATCCACAATCCCGTTGTCATCGTTCGACAGGCCCCGTATTCTTGGAATTTTACCCTTGTACAATCTCCTATCACGTTATATTTACCTAATACAAAACTCACAACCCCACGAAACCACTACCCCGTTATCATCGTTCGACAGGCCCCGAATTCTTGGAATTCCACCCTCGTACAACCTCCTATCACGTTATATTTACTTAATAAAAAATCCACTACCCGGTTGTCATCGTTCGACAGGCCCCGTATTTTTGGANATTTACTTAATAAAAAATCCACTACCCGGTTGTCATCGTTCGACAGGCCCCGTATTTTTGGAATTTTACCCTTGTACAACCTCCTATCACGTTATATTTACCCAATACAAAATCCACAACCCCACAGAACCGTTACTGTCATCGTTCGATCTCAAACATCCTTTCCAAGATCACCCTTACCAAAAAAAAAGGATAAAAAAAGAGGAAAAAAAAGAAAACGCAGCAGGAGAAAGCAAAGACACGAGAAGCCCCGATGGTCGAATCCTCCTTGGACAAAACCACCCCCGACTCGACGTCTGCGCGGCGGCCGCAATAAAACCACGGGACAAAGGGGTAGCGGGGATTTTTGCGTTCCTCCCGCTCGCATCGCCGTTTCCTTTTTTCGATCCATATTTCCCGGTGCAGAGGGGCAAGGGATGGAAAGGCGGCTAGGGGGTGAGTCGGCGAGAGGAGCTTTGAAACGGAGCCGACGTTTTCCCGATCCGTGTATCGGCTGCTTCGTTCGCTGAAACAATCGTCGAAAACTTGGAACGACAATGCGAATCGTGCCTTCAGCCGCCCACGCAACGGACGAACAATCGCCGGTTTGTTTCTCTGCGGCTGCACCCCGCGCAACCCCCTGCCACCCTTTTGTTCTCCGCTCGTCGACGCTCGCTCCCGTTGTCTTCCCTTCTTCCTTCTCCCTCCTTCCACCCTTTTTCTCCCTTTTTCTCCCCACTCCGCCCGCTTCTTTTGGAGCGAACGAGCATCGAATTAAATCCTAGGTACACACGGATTACCGGCAGGGCCGGAAGCGAGGCCGGTTCCGCTGGTGCCTTCCGCGGGCCCCGCCGTTTCAATCCCCGCAACGATTAAGCCTCCTATTGTGCCCTGCTTTCCCTAATTTCTTGCGTCCTCGCGAGGATTAATATTGCGTCGCTGCTTCCAGTTCTTTCGGGGTTTGAGAAGTAACTTCTTCGTGGCTGATGACAAATATTTTGAGATATCTGAAGCGATGGTATGCGCGAGTGCATCATGAATTCAATGTTTCTCGAAGGGTTAGGTTAGCGATGTGTCTGATGTCACGAAGAAACGAAAGCGTTAACAAACCAACACCGAGGATAAAATTTAAATTCCCGAAAGATTCGCGAAGCTTTATATTAATGAATGTCGAGAATAAGAACGTGTAGGGTGTAAAATTTTAAGAAATAAAACCTATAGCCAAATATTTTGAGATATCTGAAGCGATGGTATGCGCGAGTGCATCATGAATTCAATGTTTATCGAAGGGTTAGTAGTTCCGATGTCACAACGAAACGAAAGAGTTAACAAACCAACGGGATAAATTAAAAATTTAAATACGTAAAAGATTCGCGAAGCTTTACATCCGTGACTCACGAGAATGAGAAAGTGTGGGATGTAAAATTTTAAGAAATAAAGTCCATGGGCTGCGCGGAGATTAATATCGAGCCACTCTTTCGAATTCTTTCGGGATTTCGAAAAAGAAACGTAGAGGAAGCGAAAGCGTTAACGAACCAACAGTGAGGATTAAACTTTAATTCGCGAAAGATTCGCGAAGCATTATATCTAAAAATGACTTGTAAAATTTTGAGATTTTAACGAAAAGAGATTGTTGTTTATGTCAGCTGTACTAAAATGACGGAGCTGTAACTGTTGGTACAGCGAGAGGTCAACGTTGGGATGTAATATGTACGCTCCTGGAGCCATTTGCTCGACAGAACTCGCGCTAGACAGATCTAAAACTTAGGGGTGGTTCTGGAGTGCGGTTGGGGTGGACAGTTGATAGCTTGTCCACTTTGACCACACTTCGTCACCTTGTATGATATTATATTGCGTTATTCTATTATGCTATGATATTGTATTACATGGTATAATATCGGATACTATACAATGTTATAATTATTAAAATATAAATATGATAAACGTAACGCTGCGACGTTATTCGTTGAATATATTTATTATTTAATATCGCTTATTATTATTTATCGCCAGGTCTGTCTAATAATCCTGTTGGTATTTGAGCGACGTCTAGAACGAAAACGTCGCTTCACTTGCATTCGTCGAAAATTTATTAAAAAAACACGAACGAACTCGTAGACTGGTCTGATATTTATCATCGGCCGTGTTGAATAATATAGAATAATATAACACCGTTTCATCGCATTATGATAAATATCGTAGATTATATTCGTATATCACTCGGACGTAAATTTATTCCGCGAGTCATGCGACTTATATATTCGCGAAAAGTTGTCACGAATCGAATAAAATAATCCGTATCGGTGAAAAATGTCTGGTGAATATAAAAGGAGACGTGCATGACCGAGAATTTAAAAAGATTTTCCCTGTACCGGATGATATTTGCCAAGAACTCGACCCTTGTAATTTCTTTCGCGACGAAAATGATAGTTGTACTCGTCCATGTCCCCGGTTTCGAGATATTCGCGTCGCGTAGTATTACGAATACGAGAAGTACAATTTTACAATGATATTCGATGAATCTGTGAATTTGCAGAGTAAGTTTCCGAAGAAAAGCAAAGATCAGGGGAGAGGTTTTGCCCGAGGGCGTACAACTCTCGACTACAACGGGAACAGTCGGCGTTCGATTCCCCGTGCACCGAAAATATTTTTCGCCCAAGATATCGTTTAGATTTTATTCCACATAAACTCGAGTGAAAATGTAATTTCTCTCTACTTTCTTCGAACATTTAACAAAGACAAGATAAATAATAATACATCTCTACTGCTTTTACTATCTTTGTACTGTGAAGCTCCCAAAGTAGTAATAAACAAGCGAGAAAAGAGGATTTTTATATAACATAGTAAGAAAAAAATCGAATAAAATATGGGTGAAATTTTCTCGAATTCGGGGAAATTTGTTGGCGAAATAAAATCGGATATATGCGATAAAGAAAGGGGAAACTTTCTCAAACGTATTGGCAGTGTTTTGGGAATCGAAACGTTGAAAATAAAACCAAAATTCGAGCGATAAAGAAAAGAAAGAAGGAAAATCAAATGAGATATAATAAAGAGAACAATCCTACTTGTGGATTCACTGCGGAAGACGGAGTCGGAATACAAAAGCAGGGTTTAACCAAAGATAAAAAGATTTCGTAGGGGAAATCCAGAGAAAAAAGGACAACAAAAACCCAAGAAAATTCGTGGAAAATAAATTCACTGCACCTCCGGCAGTTGCTTATTCAAGATTACCAAGATAAAAGATAACCAACGTGAGGTTATAGAAGAAGATACGAAATAAAATAACCAAAACCCCAAGCGGTGACTCCCGTATTCGAAATGGGAGAGGAAAAAAAGCGGGAACGGAGATATCTCGTCGTTTCCTCGAAGTGGTGTACCATGGATCCACGGGATCGAAGAGGATGGCGAAGCTCTTCCTACGGGATATCGCGCGCTCATTCCGGATTCATCCCGAAAATGAATTTTAGATTGCGCTGCCGCCGCGTATCCACAGCTGCGTGCGGCTCGTAATTCCAGCTTCGGTACAACTGGCCAGCACAAGTAAATAAATAAGCAAATAAATGAATAAATAAAGCGGGCCGGGTCGGGCCCGCGGGAATTTATTCGCTGATTCCGACGCTTGAATCCCAGACCGGGCCGCGATTTACGATCGTATTCGGGAGAATCGGACTCTAGCTTGCGTACGTAACTCTGTGCCAAGCGCGTTTCGCCATCGATTCCGCCGATTGTAAATCAACCGCCTGGAGGGTAGGTGTTAGAAAATTGTGATAACTTCGCGGGTAGTTGACGACCACGTGATTCACGGCGGTAAGAATTTCGCGACAGGAGACCCGGATGAGTATCGATCACAGGCAGCTCCAATTTCTCAATTTTTCTTCCCGACATTTTTAAGAGTAACAGTCTCTTATAACGTTATTAAATCATTTACTTATATCTAAGTTTCGTTGAATCTTGAACGATAGTATTCTACAAACGACACACACGGTCCTGGTATTACACGATGCTTTAAATTATTATTTCCAACTGTCATATCGCAAATGGTTAACTGTATTACGGCAGATTCGCGTACCCAGGAATGTCATAGCGAGTTAATTATTCTGGAATAATTTAATACACCATAAATCTTGCCACGTTGACGGTCAGTAACAGTGACCATTTTCTGAATTTTCTAAATTCACGATATTTCTTTCGCTGGAATAACTCGCTGAAAATTTGAGCACACGCAAACAGGGACTACCGCGATACGAAAAAGCGGGGTCATAAAAAAATAACGAGCCGAAATTTAAATTTACTCGAAGCCGGGTATAGAGAGCTGCGAAACAAAGAGCTCGTAATATCCAGCACGCGTGCATCGAATCCTCGTTATTTAATTTCCCATCGTACACCGACCCCATGGATCACGGGGGTCCCGGGACGACGGTGAGCCCGACTTTTTCTCCGAATTCTCGGGTTACTTTCTCGTCGCGAATTTAATCGGGGATCAAGTTTCGCGCGGCGAGTAATTAACAAATCCGCAACAATGGGGTCGGAAAACTGTTGTCGGTTGCTCCGGCGGAAGCCGCGGATTCGATACCTCGAATATCGGGTCCGGGTCGCAATTACCGAACTGTATATACGTTCCACGGCGTATCGCGGCTTATTACATTAAACAAGCCGCGCGGCAAGTAATTGTTCCGGTAATAACAGCTCCAGCCAACGCCGGGTACAGGAGAGAGAAAGAGAGAGAGAGAGGAACGGAGGTCGCTCGGCATTAATAATTTTCCGAATAACAACGCGACCCTACGAGCGTCATATTTTCGCGACAGGCCTTTGTTCCTCGGTGTTGGAATCTAGACCACGCCGATGTCGCCTCGCCGCAATTATCCCGGCGAAAGTAACAAACGACTGCGAACGATCCCGGTTGCTCCCTTGCAACCTGACACTTCTCGCGTCTAGGGAATTCGCGTCGCGACGCTCCGCGAGGATAAGCGGAAAGAACGCTTTACGTTGCCGTTTTAGCGAATAACGCGAGGCCGGGATGAAAATAATTATCCCGCGAAAATTGGAAATAAGCGTGTCACTCGATGGAAATTAAAATCGTTGCGACGGGATGCGTCGGTTGTCAGCGTCGGAATCGAGAAGATTCACTGTTCTGTGCACCTTTATTTACGACGACTGCTCTCCTCGTTTGCCGAGGACCCATCGGTCTTCCATTCAAAGTCGTCGCGTCGCGTCTCGACGAGTTTGTATGTAAACAACCGATCCCCGGCGTTCCAAGACCAGGTACTTCTGCATACACCCGCGGGTTTTAATTTAACCCTTTAATTCAACGAAGTTAACGATACATAGACTGTACGGTGAACAATAAAAAATAACGAATCGAGGGAAATTTTCTGAATTAAAAAATATAGTCGCTATATTCCAAGCAGCTTTCACTGGAGAAAGTAGAAAAATTTCCACGTGTATTATGACACGCGTTCCCAAAGGGTTAAGATACTCGAGTATACGCTAAAGAATAATAAAATAACGAATAGAGGGAAATTTTCTGAATTAAAAAATATATACAACATCGATGCCAATGATAATATTATTTTTCGTAAAATAAACAAATTTCCACGTGTATTATGATACGCGTTCCCAAAGGTTTAAGATGCATCTCAGGTGTATATTATCTTAACGAGATAAGCGCGGTAGATTAACTTTAGCGCTAAATAATAGAAAATAACAAATCGAAGGAAAATTTTCTGAATTAAAAAATATATACATCGATGCCAATGATAATATTATTTTTCGTAAAATAAAAAAAATTTCCACGTGTATTATGATACGCGTTCCCAAAGGTTTAAGATGCATCTCAGGTGTATGCTATCTTAACGAGATAAGCACGGTAGATTAACTTTAGCGCTAAACAACAGAAAATAACAAATCGAGGGAAATTTTCTGAATTAAAAAATATATATGACATCGATGCCAATATTAAAATTATTTTTCGTCAAATAAAAAAATTTCCACGTGTATTATAACACTAGTTCCAAAGGGTTCAGATACTTCTCAGGTGTATATTATCTTAACCCGAAAAGCTCGGTACATTAACTTTAATTCTAAGATGGCGGTTTTATTACTTTTCACTTCTAACCTTTTTGCACGTTTTTATATGATGCATTAAGCGTGTGTAAAAAAAAAAGAAGATTGATTCGTATAACCTTAAAAGTTTCGAGGACAAGTTGCGGATGGCGCCCCTAACCTGAAAAAGGAAAGCACTCGAAGCCATTACTCGAGCAATAGGATCGTATAGGACAAAAGGAGAGGACGCTACTCGGTGGCTAAGCAACGGGACATCGGGATACACTGTCGGAGAACAAAAGAATGCACACGCAAGGTTGAAAGGGTTGACAGAGCCGAGTGGAAGGGTCGTCGCTAAACGCGTTTCCCCATGGAGATACCGTGGCTATCGCTCTATCGATTTGAAAAGTTCCCTAACGAACAATCGCTCGGGTTTTGTCCCCTGGCGGTTGTCTTCGGAATCTACCACGTGCCTAGGCGCATGCGCACTGCGTCTCGCGCGAAAACGAATTGAAACTAAACGATAAAGCTCGATTTAAAGGAACGGAGGAAAGGAATTACAAATCGGAATATGAGTAAATGATTTAAAAGCGGGTTTAAATTAATATTCAGATCAGAATATTGGCGTTTCTCATTTCCTCTCTACTCGCTTGCGATTTTCCTGCGATTTCCGCTTTTCCAATCTACTTTCACCGATCGTTCGCACGGTTCCACTATATTTCCCCGTTTCCCTAGGCTTCACGCAACGCGCGCGTGACAAAGTCATTGTCCCGTTGTCATTCATTTGTCATCCCGGTTTTTCGAAAGGAAATTTATCGCGCGAGCCGTCCAGGATATTTTTTATGGCGCTGTTCTTCCGACGCCGGTCTCGCGGAACTCTCGACCGAAGGTTTTTTCCAGACCGGAAGGGTAGAATTTTGGCCAGCACTCTTGGCGTTTCTAAAACGATCCTTTGCGAATGGATTCGCGGAATTTTACACCTAGAATTTCGAAAATTCCACGAGGATGCGACTATTACGATAAAGTTTCAAACGATTTGTAATATCGAGCTCGAGGAATTTCAAGAGCTCGATAGAGAAGATATTCGAGTGAAATGGTCCTTCGCTATTGGTCATGTGTACGTTAACGCGATTGGATTCGCGGAATTCTGAACTTAGAATTTCGAAAATTCGAAAATTCGAAAAGGAGTTCGCAACTCTTACGATAAAATTTGAAATGATTTTTAATATCGAGCTCTAGAAATTTCAAGAGTTCGATAGAGAAGATATTCCACTGAAATGGTCCTTCGCGATTGGCCAGGTATACGATAACGCGATTGGATTCGCGAAATTTTACACCTAGAACTTCGAAAATTCGACCAGGAGTATGCGACTCTTACGATAAAATTTCAAACGATTTTTAATATCGAGCTCGAGGAATTTCAAGAGCTCGATAGAGAAGATATTCGAGTGAAATGGTCCTTCGCTATTGGTCATGTGTACGTTAACGCGATTGGATTCGCGAAATTTTACACCTAGAATTTCGAAAATTCGACCAGGAGTATGCGACTCTTACGATAAAAATTGAAACGATTTTTAATTAACATCGAGCTCGAGGAATTTCAGGAGCTGGATAGAGGAGGAAATTCGAGGTAGAAGAGTCTGCGGAACCTCGTAGGAAAGGGGAAGGGAGTAAATTAAATTTTTGAAAGCCTTTGGAAGGCTTTCAGTCGTCCTAATGTACTTGCCGAGTAATTTATCGACTGGTCGAAATGGGACACCCGGTATAATTGGAGGTGTCGTGTAAGGATGGATTCAAAGTATCGACAGGGGTCGGAATAAAAGAGGTTCGAGCCGAATATGGCGCTCTATTTCAGAGTTAGACTAATGGAAACGGAATTAGAGTTGACGTCCTTTTTCTCAGTGCTTGACGTTCGATTTATTCCCGTGTCAGGTTTATCGACTGTAAATTCACCGGAAAATTTAGAACCTCCCGCGTGACGTATTCTATACCTTTGCCGACTTTTAACCTCCTATAATTGAATTTATCCTTGTTTCCGAGGAAAACACGCGACCGACGTCGATTTTTCAATCAAATGGCGGAAGTACGAGCCGGTGGCACCACGGAAATACATCACGTCCCTGTAATATAACGATTGCAGGTAAACGCGGGGATCGAGATTCACGGTCTCTATAAACTTTTGTCAATTTTCGCGCCACCCACGACAAGCGAGCCGAATTCTCTCCTTTATTCGATTACGATTCCCGATACGTCGTGTAATACTTCTTTATTCCGCCATTTTATTGGACCACGACATAAGGTTCCTGTATATATATATATCGAAATACTCCAAAAAGTCATAAAATTCGACACACCAGCTACTCGTAAAATTTCCAGCGAGGAGTAAACGCGAAAGAAAAGAGAAAAACCGAGTGGACGTAAAAATTTACACGCGATAAAAGAGAATTAATTTAAACAAAGTTCAAGCATTCTTCCGCGTGAAAAGCTATAATTGGATAAAATTTACTTGGAACAACGGAATAATCCAATTAAAAATTCGCAAATTACCCCTTGAAAAATTTCCTCCCGAGGAAAGAGAGAGGGGAATTAAAGCGGGTCTTTCCATAAATTAATCGCGTCCACGTTTTTCACCTTCGCCGTTGAAAACAGGAGCAACAAATCGCCGAGTAATAATATCGCGATAATAGCGACAGGCGGAGTGCAAATAATTCCGACCCGGAGTTTGATTTAATTAAAAAAAAATACCCGGCGATCGGGCGTGCATAATTCTTGTCGCGATAAAATTGGAGAAGAATTTTATAAATCCTTCGAATCCTGAAACACGTTAGAACACTATCAAATACAATTACGGCTGAGAGATGAGCAGGGCGAGTAACAGTCGGTCGCGGTTGCGCAGAGGGTTAATCGTTGAAATTATTATTCGCTAGTAACACGTACGAGTTGACTTTGCACAGACGCTCTTGACGCTTGAAAGTACGGGAAAGCTCGACTCCGGTAACACGGGGATAAAATATTAACCCGATCCCGACACCTGCGCTCCCAGAGATCGACCCGAGGTTCGTGAATGCGTTGCTACGTCCCTGAGAGGCGTGAGTGGTGGGGGAAGCGGCCGTGAGACGCGGCAGATTCCGTGCGAGCTATAGCCGCGTCAAACGACGACTAACCTTGCTAGACACATCGGTAGAACGAGACTGTGTTGGATAAAAATGGAGGAACTGAAATTATTACTCGCTAGTATCTCGTATGAGTTTACTTTACACACGGCACAGACGCTGTCGACGCTTGAAAGAACGGGAAATTAAAAATATTAACCCGATCCTGACACCTGCGCTCTCAGAGAGAGGTCCAGGGTTCGCGAACGCGTAGGTACCCTCCTGAGGATCGCGAGTGGTGGGTGAAGCGGCCGTGAGACGCGGCAAATTCCGCGCGAGCTATAGCCGCGTGGAACGACGACTAACCGTGAGAGAAACATCGGTGGAACGAAAGTGTGCCAGATTAACACTTTATTAGCGAATTAACACCGCTAGCGTTTGAACAGCATACGCACGACCAACCGGCCGCTCAGCCACGGATTCTCTCTCGCGCCGGCTCTGTTCTGGTTTAGACTGTCGCGCGGAGGTATCTGTGCGTTTTGTATGTTCAAATAAAATTGTCTGCTTTCTCTTATTATAGGATAATTATATTTAATGAAATCTTTTATTGTAATGATATTAACGATAAATTATATTTATTTTATGTATCACAGTGGTTACTACAAATAGGAAATAGCTAATATTTTTTTTAAGTATGATATTGTTCGTAACAGTCGCCTTTATGTAATGGAACTTCGCAAAATTTGCAAACAAAACATGTTCTGCTTCTTTTTTTATGAACTACACAAACTCTACATTGTCTTTAGGGTTTTAAACTTTGACTTTAAACGGCAAATTTTTCCAAACGATATAACACAGTAGCAAGTTACAAAGCGAAACAACGCAACTAACGCCACTGAGCAACATAACTTCATACAAAATAACCGGTTGATAAGCGTCGGCAAGAAAAAGCCTATTAATCGGCTACCGGTCGATAAGCGTTGGCGACGAAAAGCTTATTAATCGGCTACCGGTCGTTAATGTGTTAAAATGGAGGAACTCAAATTATTACTCGCTGGTATCGCGTACGAGTTGATCTTGCATACGGAATAGACGCACTCGACGCTTGAAAGCACGGGGAAGTTAAAATATTAACCCGATCCTGACACCTGCGCTCTCAGAAAGGGCTCCAGGGTTCGCGAACGCGTAGGTACGACTCTGAGAGCCGCGAGGAGTGGTGGGGGAAGCGGCCGTGAGACGCGGAAGATTCCGCGCGAGCTATAGCCGCGTGGAACGATGACTAACCGTGAGAGAAACATCGGTGGAACGAGAGTGCGTTGGATAAAAATGGAGGAACGGTGGGGGAACGGAAGCGAGTTAACGCAGTGTCGGAGGCGTGACACGCGGACCACGGGCATCGAGTTAAACGCGGCGTACAGCGGTGCATGACGGCCGACTAATTTATTCAGAAGCGTCATAATTGCGATATCGCGGCGACTGCCATTGCGGATTACCGCAAACGGAGTCCGCAGCCGCGCTGAAATTGCAAAACCGTCGGCCGGTTGTCGTTGCGGGGTGCCCGGAGCGTGAAAATCGGAAATGGCCGCGGGGGAAATGCTAATTTCGCGATTTGTAACGCGTCGTTTTCCATTCGCGATCGAACCGGTCCCCTGTGCGACCATCTTCACGCGTCACCACACTCGTTTGTTTTACCTTCTCATCTCTCTCTCTCTTTTTCTCCCTTTCTCTTCCTTTCTTTTATTTTTTTTTCTTTTCCCTCCCCGTTCTCGACGAGTCAGCGCGAAAATTTCCCAACGTTTCTCTCTTCGTCTCTCTCGGTATCTCCTTCCTCTTTCTCTCCGCCGCTCTTTGTTTCTCTTTCCCTGTTTTTTCCTCCCTTCCCCCTTTATTTTGCTTCGCTTCGTCAGGGGCGTATTTTTATTTTTCGCGTGCCAGCGATTCGTTGTTTTTCAACGGACCTCCTGTGCTGTAATCTGCGCGGCAGTTCGTTTTTCCTTTCGCTCCTTTATTCCCCGTGTTTTCCCTCCTCTCGTTTTATTTCACCCGCTCTCCTCTTTCTGTCTTTCCTTTTGTTCCAATCTCGTTTCGTTTGCTTTGCTTTATTTTTCTTGTCGCGCTTTCGAGTGGCGAGGGAAATTTGTCGTTCGAGGGAGAAGAAGGGAGGGGAACACGCGCGTCGATGGCACACGGGTCGATTACAGGACACGCGAGACGCGGCTCAGTCAAATACGCCGACACGGTTGCGCGTTTAGGCTCGTCCCGACGCGGTTATGGTTATGGTCGCGATGGAACAGATCGCCGTGTTTCCGGTTACTTTCTCCCAGGTTTTTCTCCTAGGTCTTCCTTTTCTAGGTCAACCTCTCCTAGGTCTTTCCCTCCTAGGTCTTTCTCTACTAGGTCTTTCTTTCCTAGATGTTTCTCTCCTAGATATTTCTCTCCTGGGTTCTTCTCTCTTAGGTCTTTCCCTTCTAAGACTTTTCTCTTCTAGATATTACTTTTCTTTTCCCACTTAGATCTTCCTCTCGTAGCACTTTCTCTCTTAGATATCTCCTTCCTAGGTCTTTCCCTCCTTGGTCTTTCTCTCTTAGATCCTTCTCTCCGAGGTCTCTCTCTCCTAGGTCTTTCCCCACTTAGATCTTTCCTTTCTAGGTCTTTCCCTCCTAGGCCTTTCTCTCCTAGATATTTCTTTCCTAGGACTTTGTCTCTTAGATATCTCCCTTCTAGGTCTTTCTCTCCTAGGTCTTCCCTTCCTAGGTCTTTCTCTCCTAGGTCTTTCTCTCTTAGGTCTTTTCCTACTTAGATCTTCCCTTCCTAGGTCTTTCCCTCCTAGGCCTTCCTCTCCTAGATATTTCTTTCCTAGGTCTATCTCTCCCAAGTCTATATCTCCTAGGTCTTTCCCTCTTAGATCTTTCTTTCCTGGGACTTTCTCTCTTAAATATCTCCCTCCTACTTCTTTCCCTTTTAGATCTTTCTTTCCTTGGACTTTCTCTCTTAGATATCTCCCTCCTAGGTCTTTCTCTCCTAGGTCTTTCCATTCTTGGTCTTTCTCTCCTAGGTCTTTCCTTTCTAGGTCTTTCTCTCCTAGGTCTTTCTCTTCTAGATTTAATTCTAATTTCGTGTCGTCCAATGAATTTTTTAATAAGACGTCCACGGGAATAACGAGAGGAGGATTTAAAAGGATCCTGTGGGAGAGACCTCCGTGGCTTATAGCTTTACATTGTCTTTCCTTTTTCCGTAATAACAGCGGCAGACATTGCAGGAATTACACTCGTCAGTGGTAGGACACACGGACATTCCGACAGATGTACACACAGTCCACTACGGTGACTCGGTGGTTTATGGCAGTTTTTCCCATTGGCCCAAAGGACTCGTGAAAGAGCAAAACATAGACCAAATTGTCAAACTGGATGGAATACATGCACTTGTTCGTTCCTGCACGTTTGGGACTTTTAGCACGCGTGATCGATACGCTATATCGATATACAGAATCATTTTCAAGGATAGCAAATAATAATAATTTGGATCTTATCTATTTCGTAACCTGTTCTAATCAATTCAAACAAGCTGTCTAAATATCCTCAGAATATACCTATTCGCAAAGTATCTGACACTCTAATCTCGGTCTCCAAATATAAATACCGAATAATTACCGTGTTATGAATATATATATAAATAATATATATATATAAATATATATATATAAGAAAAGATCTACGAGAGAGGCGTGAGTGGTGG
>NIJG01000027.1:869125-902971 GCA_002201625.1 Euglossa dilemma | reverse complement strand
TTGACAGTCGTGTAGTTGGCATAGTGACAGCGAGTTTAATTAAGATTGTCACGTTCTTTATTCATTTTTTATTTACTCCGATAGAGCACACAGCGTATATTAACCTTTGGCGGTTGGAATTATATATCAATTTTGTTACCAGCAGCCCTTAACGTTTCTAAATTTTTTGTTTGGAATTTACTTCCACTAAAAAATAGGGCTATTTAAATAAATAAAGGGAGAAACAAATTCGATTAAATAACAGTTTCATTTACGCTATTCTTGTACTTTGCAATTTTTAAACGTGCGTCTCTTGAAACAATTTTTCGACGAGTGGCACACAATATCGCAAAGGATTAATATTTCTATAAATTCCTGTCTTATAATACTCATCTTTCTCCGTAAAACCAAATTTGATTCTAGAATTTTTGTCACTTCTGCCGATATGCCAGATATACATTATTTCTAAAATTTAATTTCCATCAACTGCACCCCTTTCCCAATAAAACCAAATTTAATTCAATAATTTGATTTATCTAAACGAATAACTTGTTACTGATAATCAAATTATTGAATCAAATTTGGTTTTTATGTATTACATATATATAACATTTTTATGTATTTATCTAAACGAATAACTTGTTACTGATAATACATAAAAATGTTCGTACAATTCGAAAGCAAGGTGAAACTGAAACATGCAACGGAATTATACAGCTGGTACTATAGGATTCACCCTTGGAAACCCCGAAGAAGCTGCAGTAACCGCCTGTTCCAACATGCCCCACCCCGAAGAAGGAATTAAAAACCAAAACTCCCCTGACAAACAACTTTCCCGTCCGACCCTTAACAACGACCTTAAACCCCGACCACGCGACGACACTTAAAAGTTGAGAAGTCTCCGCGACCGCCCCTCGAACTCTTCGAGAAACACTGGCCACCCCGCAGAAAAACCCTCGCCCCGATCCACCTGTCACCCAACCTTCGAAATTATACTTCGCAAACAGCGTTCAGGGGCGAGCATTGCACCCCTTCGCGCTCGATAATAATTCATATCGCGTTCTCTGCCGCTCCGTCGCGCCGGCCCTGTCGTCAGGGCTGTAACACCAGCGGGGAGCCAGGGTGCAAAGAAGGGGTTGCGGAAGCCATGGCTTTTCCTGTCCTCGTTCCTCGTTCGGGAAAACAAGTGTGCGTCTTCCAGCGTTTAAAACGACTGTCTCTTTCCTCTTCGAATCTTTCTGAAACTTTCTGGCTACCTTCTATCCTCTCTGACACTCTTCGAATCTTTATGACTCTTTCCGACCCTGTCCTACTTTATCTGAATATTTCTGATTCCTTTCGACCCTCTCCGTATATCTCCGACTCTTTCCGAGCCTCTCCGTTTCTCTCCGACCCTCTCAGACTCTTTCCAAATCTCTTTGAATCTTTTTGACTCCCTCCGACCCCTCCTAGTCTCCGAATTTTTCCGAATCTTTTTGACTCTCTCTGAGTTTCTCCGGCCCTCTTCGTTTTTCTCCGACGTTCTTCGTTTCACTCTGACCCTCTCTGTTTTTCTCCGATCCTATCCTACTCTCTCGGAATTTGAACGAATCTTCTTGACCCCCTCGGACTCTCTACGGTCCACTCCGTTTTTCTCCGACTCTTTCCGGCCCTCTCCGTTTTTCTCCGACTCTCTCCGGCCCTCTCCGTTTTTCTTCGACTCTCTCCGTTTCTCCCCGACCCCCTCTGTATCTCTCCGACACTCTCCGACTCTCTCCGTTTCTCTCCGACCCTCTCTGTATCTCTCTGACCCTCTCCGACTCTTTCCAAATCTCTCCGACCCTCTCCGACTCTCTCCCAATCTCTCCGAATCTTCTTGACTCTCACCGACTCTCTCCAGCCCTCTCCAATTTTTTCCGACTCCCTCCATTTTTCTAAAACCCTCTCCGATTCTCCCCGTTTTTCTCCGACCCTCTTCGACTCTTTTCAAATCTCTACGAAATTCTCTGACTCTCTCCGATCGTCTCCAAGTCTCTCCGAATTTCTTCGAATATTTTTGATTATCTCGGACTTTCTCCGGGCCTCTTCGTTTTTCTTCGACCCTTTCCGTTTCTCTTCGACCCTCTCCGACTCTTTCTAACCCTCTCTGACTCTCTCTAACCCTCTCCAACTCGCGATTTTCTGGTTCTGCACGACTGCGGGATTCGTCCTGGACGCTGGTAATTTCTCCGCTTCGCGTTTTGTCTCCGACTTCTCTCGTTTATTTCCCTCGGTTCTCTTCTCCTCGATTCGAACCGCACCGTCACGCGACTTCGACCGAGGAAGTCGCGAGAGGAGGAGAATTTTCCGCGAAATGGGGGACCAAGCGGGATTTCCGCGGCTAAGAAGGGAAAAGAGGAGTTCAGACTTCTATCTCAGGGGGAAGATTGGTGCGTGCGTGCGGGAACATCAGCGGGAAAGGTTCTTTTCGCCAGTCTGCCGGATGCCACGTTAATATTCCTCCGAATGGAAAGAGAATTTCGCGAAGGACCAGAGGCAATTAATTTAAAAAAAAAAAAAATGTTTTGAATATAATAGGAAGCGAATTTTTCTTACAGCTATAACTTCCCGGAAGCGAATGTCATTTTCAACTAATGTAGTTCACACTAAAAATAAAGTAACAATAAAGGAGCTCCGGAGGACAAATCAAACAAATTCTATTATCCTAATATTCTCGATATTACGCGGAAATTGTAAAAAAGAATAATAAGAAGCTAATTTTACCACAGTCACTTCATCGTAAATGCACTATGACATCCCCAAAAACAACCGTCATCACCTGTAGCTGAAAATTCTCAAACGCTAACAGCAAACGAGGCCCAGAGAAAACGAGAAAGCGAATGTGATTTTCAGCTAACGTAGTTCATTCTAAAAATAAAGTAACAATAAAGGAGCTCGAAAGGAAAAATCAAACAAATTCTGTTATCCAAATATTCTCGATATTGCGCGGAACTTCTTAAAAAAATAATAGAAAGCGAATTTTACCGCTGTAATTTCATCGCAAATGCATCATACAACGTTTATGACACCCCAAAAGCAGCCATCGTCGTCGTCACCTGTAGCTAGCAATTCTCAAACGTTAACAGCAACCGAGACCCAGAGAAAACAGAGAAAACGAGAAAGCGAATGTAATTTTCAGCTAATGTAGTTCATTCTAAAAATAAAGTATCAATAAAGAAGCTCCAAAGGAAAAATCAAACAAATTCTGTTATCCTAATATTCTCGTTATTGCGGCGAAATTCTAAAAAAAATAGTAGAAAGAGAATTTTACCACTGTCATTTCATCGGAAATGCATCATACTACGTTTATGACACCCCAAAAGTAGCCATCATCGTCGTCACCTGTAGCTAACGCTTCTCAAACGCTAACAGCAACCGAGATCCAGAGAAAACAGAGAAAACAGCGGAGAAAAATCCATAATATTCCTAACATTGCGTTAAATTCATAAACGCGTAAGAAGAAGCGAATTTTAGCAGAGTAACAGGAAGAAATCGCGTAGAAATGCCCCATCATCGGCTATTATCGCCACTGCTTATCCCCGGGGGCCTAATGGCAAGGCTTCCGGAGGAGGAATCAAAGAAATCCGCGATATTACCACAGCAATGAAGCCAACGTCGGTATATAAAACTCTGGGAAATTTAATAAGCCAGGCTGAGAACATTCCTACACACAGAGCACGGTATTCGTAGGGTTAATGTTCCACGAGGAAGATCCGCGGAATAGGAGGCTTTAATATCAGCCTCCTCTCTTATCCCACAGCGGCTTATAAAGCCACGACAGAATACCCAAAATAATCTTTCGCCATACAGTTCTTTCTCCTCTCCTCCTCACTCCTTTTTCTCTCTTTCCTTTTATTTATTCCTCTTCCTTCCTTTCCCTTTTTCCAACCATCGTCCCGCTCCTCGACCATCAGGGTTCTTATTAAACTATTCGTAGTCCGAGGTCTGCCGGGAATACCGAACCACGAGTACTTGTAAGACTGCCGTGTTTACGGTACTTCTCGATTAAATTGAAAGTGTTCGGGAATCGAAGAGCGAAGCCAGAACCCGGTATTAAATTTTTACCTCCCTTCTACTCTCTTTTATCCGCTTCGTCGATTTTAGCAATTGAACGATTAAGGCGTGTGTTTCGCGCAATGGATCAAGCGCGAGAGTATTTGTGGGTTTGGAATTGGGGGTTAGAAGGTTTCGAAAATTTTTGAGTAAATACTCGCGATGAAGGTTATGGGTTTGTTTGGATTTTGGTGTGAGGGGAAATTCATGATTCGAGNGGGGTTAGAAGGTTTCGAAAATTTTTGAGTAAATACTCGCGATGAAGGTTATGGGTTTGTTTGGATTTTGGTGTGAGGGGAAATTCATGATTCGAGGCGTGCTATGAAAAAATAGCGATGAAGGAATTCGAAGATCTAAGAATGGTTACGTTACAGTGGGAATATTTACAAGAAATTTACAATTTTTATTTTTCTATGATCCGTGATGATCTTAAAGAGTTTACTTTCTTGAACACGAGCTCTATAACCCTCGATTTTCGAAGAACGGGAATTCTTCTAGAAAGACTCGATTTTTAGATAAAACGAAGTATCAATGTCCATAATTATAATTATTCGCGTTTCTGAATAGTCATACCCGATCACCGAAGTTAAGAAATAAGCCGTGAATTCATTGCTAATAACAAATCGTCTACATCGTTGTCCACATTTATAGTAAAAATGTATTTAAATGAAATTACACGAAAACACATTGCCCTGAGAAATTTCATGCAGCTGTATCTAGAACCTAATAGTGATTTATAGTCCTTTTCTAGGCCTGTCATGGTATCCAGGTGACACGAACGCTGGAAAAGTTCAGTCTAAACCATTCTTCGCCAATCCTTTTCGAATTGTCACGCCGAACCACGAAGAATCCTGACGAACTTGGACTCTCTTCTCTTCCTCGCTTTTTCTGACCTTTCCTCGACGCGTCCCGCTGACATTTCTCGGCTCACGGGTCATCCCCGACGGGGAAATCACGTGATGGGTCCCATTGCCTAAGCAACCTTCGCGATCTTCGCGGAGAAATCGTCTGCTTTTCTTTAGCGAAGCGGCCTAAATTGCGTCCTTTCTTCTGCGAAGCGGTCAAAATCGTGTCCTTTCCTCTGTGAAGCGGTCGAAATCGTGTCCTTTTCTCTGTGAAGCGGTCGAAATCGCGTCTCTTCCTGTGCGAAGCGGTTGAGATCGCGTTCTTTCCTCTGCGAAGCGGTCAAAATCACGTCCTTTTCCCTGCGAAGCGGTCGAAATCGTGTCCTTTTCTCTGCGAAGCGGTCGAAATCGTGTCCTTTTCTCTGTGAAGTGGTCGAAATCACGTCCTTTCCTCTGCGAAGCGGTCAAAATCACGTCCTCTTCGCTGCGAAGCGGTCGAAATTGCGTCCTTTTCTCTGCGAAGCGGCCGAAATCGCGTCACTTCCTCTGCGAAGAGGTCGAAATCGCGCCCTTTCCTTTGTGTAGCGGTCAAATTCACGTCCTTTTCTCTGCGGAGCGGTCGAAATTACATCTTTTTCTCTGCGAAGCGGCCAAAATCGCATCCTTTTTTTTGCGAAGCGGTCGAAATCACGATCTTTCCTCTGTGAAGCGGTCGAAATTGTGTCCTCTTCTCTGCGAAAGGGTCGAAATCGCGTCTCTTCCTCTGCGAAGCGGTCGAAATCGCGTCTCTTCCTCTGCAAAGCGGTCGAAATCGCGTCTCTTCCTCTGCGAAGCGGTCAAAATCACGTCCTCTTCGCTGCGAAGCGGCCGAAATCGCGTCACTTCCTCTGCGAAGAGGTCGAAATCGCATCTTTTCCTCTGCGAAGCGATCGAAGTCGCACCTTTTCATCTGCAAAGTGGTCGAAATCGTGTCTCTTCTTCTGCGAAGCAGTCGAAATCGCATCCTTTTCTCAACGAAGCGATCGAAGTCGCATAGTTTCCTCTGCGAAGCGGTCGAAATCGCGCGGACTGCCGCGACCAGGACAGAGACGGAGTTGCGAGGCGCTCGAAACGGAGAAATAAGATGGCCGGATGAAACGGAGGCGGAGAAATAACGAGACAGATGGCGGCACCGATGAATAATACATCCTTCCGGCGGTCTGGCGATACGTCATGCCGAATTCTCGTCCGGGAACGGATCGCAACTGCTCTCTAAAGACCTCTGGGAATCGTATCGCGGCTTTGACCGGGCCGAACAACCTCCAGAAGCTAGTCTCCGAACATGATTGCTCGTTCGACCTTCGCTTTCATCCATGTTGCGTGTCTTTGTATCGTTTAGCCCCGCTGGACTCTACTATTCCACCAGAATCGATGGGAAATATAAATAGGTATATCTGAACGACCCGTAATCAGACTAAGAGCGACAGATATAAATCCGAGTTCATCCAGGGATATTTCGAGGAAAATTTCCACGTTTAGAAACCGTTTACCTCATGGTGAGGGATTTTAGATCAACCTCGAAATATTGGTGGGACTATTTAAGTCCCACCTTGTACCGATAAATTAAATTTTGAATTACCTTTGTTAATAAAAACACGTCAATTTTGTTTGATTTAGAATATAATAAAATTTCCTCCACATAGAGCTAATCCTTTCAAATTACTCAAAAAACGATGCCGATCCACGTAAACTTAATTTCCGATAATCATAAAACACACGAAATACAGCAGAAGTCACTTCGCGTATATTTCAAAACCATAGGAAACGAGTAAAACGCGCATTACTGAAAACGTGGCAGCACATTCGCAAAGTGTGATCTATGGTTCCCGATAAATCACAGTTTCCATTGATCACAACAGAGTTAATTAATCGAAAGAATTTCGTACCTAAATTACTTCAAAAGACGAAGAAAGGAAATATATAAAAATTTCGAAATACGAATTTCTTTGCAGAAGATTCGAATTTCTGATCGAACTCAAAGTCCCATAAACCTGCGAGTTATCCGTTGCCCGGTCCGATCGAAAGGAAGAAACTTTTTCTATCCTTTCAGGACGAGGTCTCCATTAAATCGCGAGTTCCTTATCCTTGCTCTCTCTTCTTCGAAAATATTTGCCGAGCTAGTCGACCCCGTTAATCGACATGGTCGTTACACGTCCAATTACCTTCATGCTCGCGTAATAATTTCGTGCCGCGCGTTTCTTCGTCGTGTCAATCGGAAACGGGACGAGAAAGGCAATAACTCGGAATAAAAATAAAGGCTGCGAAGACAGAGTCTCTCTCTCTTTCGGTTCGATTCGATTAGCGTCGTCGCGCAAACGCGAAAAATTGTTCCCGGGATAATTAATCGGATTACAGCCACGGGAGAGATTTACTTTTCGTTGACGAACGGATCTCGACGCCCTCGAGGATCGATCGCGATCAAAACAAATAATCGAAGAGCGGAGATTTCGCGAGTCTGCTCGTCCAATTGGATCCGCGAGTTTTTGCCGAGTCATTTGAGGACAAGCAACCAGACACGAGATTTTGTCTCGTTCGCTTCTTTTGATGGAGCGAAGGGGAATTAAATGGACGGTGAAAGGGTTTAGCTAAGATTGATTGGTTTCGTTAGTGTTCCTCCCGTTTAAGGTAAACAAGATAGATGCGTATGGGGTGAAATGTGTTTGTGCAAGCTTGCTGCTTTTCCCCTTTTTCCCTCCTGACATTTCCACTCCGTTTGCCTTCATATTTTCAAGCGTTCCGAACGTATCGGATGAATTAATTCTGACATTTATTAAAATGGAAATATAATTATTTCAAAATAATAGATTCGTATCTGTCTATTTCTGAAATATTTCCTCCCCTATCGATAATACGCAGATATTCTTGATATATTTAACGTCAATATAACGAACAAAATAAGTAGAAATATAACCGAGTACATTTTATGCGTATATTTAATTTTGTACACTTTTAAATAGAATCAAACTTCCGAGAATACGAAGAAAACAGGGAAAAAGCCTATAAAGAATACCATAGAACAAATCCATGCGTGAAAAAAAGACTAAGAACCCTTTTTTCAAAAAATACTTGTCCGTTATATGATAAAAAAATGATATTCAAAATATTCAGAAATAATTATTCTGCTATTCATCTATAAAGAATACCATAGAAGAGATCTAAATGTCAAAAAAAGAATAAGAACCCTTCTTCAAAAAATACTTTTCAAAAATACTAACACGTACTCTGTTATATGATAATCAAAAAATGAAATAATTATTCCACTACGTACTTGCGAATACCCACGCTCCAAAAAATTAATAAAAGCGAAATAAAACACGATGCAATGAGATTTCGAACAACGCAGTCCCAAAATACACGAAGAATCCTTAAAACATTCGATCAATCAGACCTTGAAATTATCAAACGAACCTGATATTAACCCTTTGCGTTCGGTGTCCCCGTTACAGGGACATCTTTAAATCGTAAAAGTCGACTTTATAACATTACATCGATTTTAAATTTTGTATTCATACGTGTTATAAATAGTATTAAACGTAACAAATCGGTTTTAACAAATACCGTGCGCTTTGATATCTATATATTGACTTTAAATTCTTGTACGAAAAAGTAATTACGAAACTGCCGACTGCAAAGGGTTAAACCGAATTATTCACACTCGACGATATTAGACACTCACCTGCTCGATTCCCAGAATTAGTCCGAGATGGTTGTCGTTCGTCCAGCAGGAGACTCGGTTCGACACGAGCGGCCTGCAAAGAAGAAGAAGAATCATCGTGAATGACACCGTCCAGACGCGTGAAATCAGATTAATTCGCGAGAAGGAGGAGACGGAAAAGAGGAGAAGAACGGAAAGGAAGAGGACTTCTGTATCCTCCTGCGAACGGTCGGTCCTCCGCGACAATGGCGCGCGAGAAAAGTTCGATTCACGTCCGCCATCGCGAGTTCTGACAGCTTTTCGCGCGACGGCATTAATCTCCCGGCACTTTCCGTCCCTCCGTTTTAATATTTCTACATCTTCCCCGACTGTGTGCATGCCTGCAATTACGGGCCACGATTCCATAAAATTTTCCGCCATTATTCCCCGGGACCCATCTTGCGAATCCTTCCTCGCTCTTTGTCTCGTAATCCAGCACCGCCATTCTCCTACGCTTTTCGCCCTTTCCTATCTTTCTTCTTTCCTCTTCCTTCCTCTTCCTTCCACTTCCTTCCTCTTCCTTCCGCCATCTTTGTTCACGTCGCTTCGGTCCTTCTTCCTCTCTTATCATTCGCCTTTCTCCGCTTCTTTTCAGATCCGATCTCAATCCGCGACGCCTTTCCTCTCGCGTTTCTTTGAGAATCTGCTTTTGTCTCTCTCCTCTTGTACGTTTTCTTCCTTTAACAGAATTTCGGATTCCTGTCTTTCGGCGTTTATCTCCTCTCTCTTCGAAACTAGAATGTGTCTTCGTCTTTTGTTTCCTTCCTCTCTGCGAATTAAGTATCGCGGTCCTTTGTCGTTTGTATTCTTCTTTCTTGAGAATTGGCGTATTTCGTTATTTGTTTCCTACCTTTTCGAGAATCAAGTATCGAGGTTTCATATTGCGTATATTCTCATTTTTTGGAAATTGGATATCTCTGACTTCCGATTTTCCTTTCCTCTTCCCTTTTACCAATTATGTCTTTTGTTTCTTGTTTCCTTCGTTCTCGAGGATCGTGTCTTCTTATCCTTCGTTGTTTATCTCCTTTTTCCTCGATCATTAGGAACATCTATCTTGAGTGTTGTTTATTTTCATCATTTTCGAGGATTTGTTACCTCCGTCTCTCGTTCGACCGCGATATCATACGCGGAAAGTTTCAGCTCGAATTTCTATGTTCTCCGCTCGAATTTTTCCGGATTCCCGGCCAATATTTCTCATTGTTTGGTTTCCGAGTTCGATCCTTCTTTTGAGTTTTCTTCCGGCGACACGTAGTCCGTTCCACTCGTATACCCAGAGTTCAGGTTTCTCAGAATTTCGGATCCGTACGTCTCTCTCTCTCTTTCTCCTCGTCAGAGTTAAATTCGTTCGTGCATCTTTTGCTCCCTTTTCCTCGAGTTTTTCGAAATTTCCAGCCGACGTTCTTCTGCGTTTAACGGTCGTGGTATTCCATCAACTAAACGGCAAACAAGTCGGCCGTAAATACATAGGTAATTAAATATTTACGATACCGTCGATTTCGCAAATCCCGGTAATTGGGTTCGATGGCTGCTGTTTGCTTTTCATTATTTTTCCCGGCGTTTCCTCGATTTGTCGTCCAAGACCGCGTATGCGCTCGCTGTTTGCCATATTCACCACGATTTATCGCGTTCATCCTGTTGGTTATCGTTTACCCGCAATTTCTCGTTCAACCCCCGGACTCTGTTCCCTGGTTTCGCAAAAAACCAGCGACTCCTCCAATTTTGCCCGGCTAATTAAAAAAGGGAAGAGCGAAACTGAGCTATTTTACCGCGAAAATTCGCCGCGTCCCCGTTCGACTCGCTTTTAATTCTCTCCTTGGGCCCGAAGAGCCGGAAATTGCGTAAACTCGGCCGAAATTCCGTCCGAAGGAATCGCGGGTTTAATTCGGCCCGTCCACGCGTCGCGATTTAAATGCGGTTTTTTTTCCTCCTCTTTGTCCTTCCCGAAGGCTTTGAAAGCTCCCTCGCGCAAACGGCGACAGCTTGCGGATAGTGTTATCCGGTTTCGACGTAATGAAAGCGGGATTTTTGTGACAGACGAGCTGAACTACGGCTTCGTTTAACTGCGAGTGAATTAGGTTATACTCCGCGCGAAATTTCGGAATTGTCACCGTGTTTAAAGAGACCTCGAATAAGAACGTACGAACGTACGAAGTGGATAAGGATTGCATACAAATGTTTGACAGAAATTGGATATCCTTGAATTTTAATTTTCCTTTCTTCTTTCTTTTTACCAATTATATCTTCTGTTTCTTCTTTTATTCGTTCTAGAGGAACGGTTTGTGGAAACTAAAACTCGACTTTCATCAAAATTCCAAAAATAATCCCTATTCCAAATTTAACCCAAACTTAACCCAACCCCTATTCCTCTAAGGCTCCAAAAACTTAACAACGAAGAAAAAGAAATAATTATCGAGGAGAAACACTGATAATTTTCTGCCAAAGGTAGTACATTTCTCAAACACCACGATCCCTTGTAAGTACCCATAACAATTCCTATTTGACACAAAACTACCCCTGTGCGCTCTCAAGTCATCGTTTCCCTCGATACTGTGAAGTTCAAGTAACGACTACAAAATTCGACTTAAATTCGACTAAATTCGACTTATTGAGTCATCCGAAAAAACATCTTGTTTATTCTTTTTTTTTATGCAGTTGAAGTGTGAAGTTAGATGTGAAAAAATACAATTAGGTCCTCTATTGTGAAAAAACGAAATGACTTTCGGAACGACCTAATAAATTCGGGTAAATTCGAAGTAAGGACACGCGATACATCCGAACGAAACACGCGAGAGGGTACGAATCGTTATATCCTTAGAGAAAAAGTATGGTGGAGCGGAAAGGGGTAAAAAAAGCGGGCCGATGCATCGATCGTAGCGACACCGGAGACGTCGGAGCTGCGAGGAGGACGTCATCCGAGAACAAACGCGCGAGTATATCGTCTGCTAAACACCTTTCCCGTTACCGGGAACAGCCTGGCAAGGATCTGCCGCGGAAAGTGCTCGGTGGCCGGCGATGCGTAAGGAAAACGCACCCCTCCTCTCTCGCGTCTGTTCGATGACAGACAGGGTTGATCTGCCGCCCTCGTTCCTCCCTCTTCCCGTTTTCTTTATCAGACCACCTGGCCGGTTCCCTTGTCGTCTCTCTGTTGCCACGCCGCCCGCTCGTCATGTGCAAATGCGTTTCTGAAAAGCCTCGCGCAGCCTGTCTGCGGCACGACGTGCGACGAATTCTCCGGCCAGCTCGGCTGCGTCTCGCGCCGCGACGCGACGCGTGAAAGCAAGGAGAAAGCCGACGGATAGCGGGGAGAAAAGGGAAGATAAAAGGATATGAAAAGGAACGGGGGACGGAAGAAACAGAGAGGGGGTGCAAGGGGTTGGAGAAATCGGCACGAGGCTGAAGGGAAATATCGCATCCAGGTGAAACGCAGTGATTCGACGGACGTAAGTGGAATTCGTTCGACAAATCGCGTGTTTGTATCCCAATGCTATGCCAGCACCCCTCTTTTCCCTATACCAGGGTACCGGTTCTTCGGAATTAAAGATTTCGCAAGGTTTCTCGTAGGGCTCGTGTTTCGTCGTCGAGCACCGTGATTTTCGATTGTTTACGGGGTTGTATACGTATGTGGGGTCTTGAATCGAGCAGATGTGAATTCAGTGTGTAAAAATGAGTGGTAAAGGAAGAATACAATTTTTTCCTACGAAGCTTCATTCTTGAATAACCGAGGTAGAAGATTCGACAGAAATACCTCCGATTCGTGGTTCGTTAATTTCAAAAATTCGCCTGTAATGCCATATTTCCAATGTTTATAAATTACCAATCAGGAAAAAAGAAAAAAGAGAGAAAAGAATAAGATATCGAAAGATTCCACTTACTATCCCTTCGAATTGTATCGCGTTCGACGCATCTTCGAGCTCCTTTTTTCAAAAATAGAGCCGTTTACGAAAAATCCTATTCTCGCGTTTTCGACTGGATTTTTCACGATTTCGCCAACTCTTTATACGCGATAATTACTAACACCGGTAACGATTCGATATCGCCGTGTAAGGGTGGTATAATCCGGAAGTAACGAGCAAACAGGAAAAGAAACACTGTGCGATTCTTGGAAAGTGTTGCGCATCGCGTCGCCGGTTCCACGGGCACACAGCCACGCGCCATTATTTTTACCTGTTTTTTCCCCGCCGTTCGAAGTTTCCGTTAATTACCATCCGCAGCTGAAAAACGCGCTTTAATTATTCGACCACCGGGATGGCGGACGACGCCGTCCGCGATGGAGTAGCCCACCACCACCACCACCATCACCACCACCACCACCACGAACGCGGCGACCACCGCGACCACCATCGCCACCCTCCGAGGGAAAAACGCATCGGTTTTGCGCGACGAACGATAAATTCTTTTATCAACAGACAGACACGAGTTCTCTCGCTCTTTTTTTTCTCCCCTTCCACCCCCCACCCCCAATTGCCGGGCAGAGTAATTACCACATTTGTGTCCGGTGCCGGATGCTTTGCATACGAGCGCCGGGGATATTTACCTTCGCTACAATCAGAAAAATTAACGACCGCGCGCCACTCGTTCGACGACGCGAAAATATCTCGGACACGATATTTCGCGATAATTTACAATTATTCGTTCCCCGGGAATTTCGTCAGTCTCGTGTTTTTCTGACAGCAGCCATGCTCCAACGCTCGGCCATCGAATTTTCAAGATACACGCGGAAAATATGGCGAATTTCTCGAAAGTTTGCACGCTGTAGAAACAAATAGAAGTATCGCTGTTTGTCCGAGTTCTGATTACATTGTGCAACAAATTTGTAGCTTTTTCTATAAGCTGGAGCGTCAAATGGGTAATTCTCGTTGAGCTTGCTTTCTCTAGCGCGAATCGAAGCAGATTTGTTACTCGATGTCTGCGAAGAATGCGAGTTTTTCTGATAGAAAGCACGATTTTGGGGTGAGATGAAGAATTACGTAAAAAGTGGGAAATTTTTAAATGAACCTCGGAGATAATGAAGTACTTTTCTTGCCTTAATCTTGGTCAGACAACGCTGTGATTATTATAACTCTTCCTACTTTTGCACTCGAGAGGCGACATTCAATCAAATTTCAAAAATCGACGATAATCGATATATGAAATTTAAAATAACGCAACGATGCGTGGAATGTCGAAATGAATTTATATACTTTATGACAAAAAATCTTCAAATTGCTATTTCACTATAACGAAAAAAACCACCTGCAAAGGGTTAAGAATTAATTCAGTCCTCGAGAGATAAATCTGGTTTCGTAAAAGATAAACTCATTCAGCAATCGAGCATTTCTCGGAGCTAATGAAGTACTTGCTCTAATCTTGGTCAGACAACGCTGCGATTACTATAACTCTTCCTACTTTTGCACTCGAGAGGCGACATTCAATCGAATTCCAAACATCGACGTTAACATTAGGTTTACAGGACCCGTAAATTTGACGGATGGGTTGCTCCATTTGTACGATATTGCCAGATATAATTAACTTCTATTAAGTCTGTTAATATTGCGATTATTTTCTAATTAAATCCACCGTTTGTTTTATAAAGAAAATATGTGGTTTTCGTTACCCTTAAATCTAACGGGTGTCCGTAGAAATAGGTAAACAAAAACTACCCGTAAACCTAGTGTTAATCGATATATGAAGTTTAAAATAACGCAACGATACGTGTAATGTCGAAATGAATTTATATACTTCATGACAGAAAATCTTCGAATTGCTATTCCACTATAACGAAAAAACCGCCTGCAAAGGGTTAAGAACTACTTCAGTCCTCGAGAGATAAATCTCAATTCTCGTTTCGTAAAGGATAAACTCGTTCAGCGATTCTGCTTAATTTAAAAAATACGAGTAAGCTTCCTTCCGGGAGGATCGGAAAAATCGAAGCTGGAAATAGGATTTGGCCGGAGAAAGATCGGAGGAAACGCCGCGGAGAAGGCAAAGAACCGCGAGACGCGGGCGTTGAATTAATTATAATTCGCGAAACGCGTCTAGCAACGTTGTCTCCTCGCATTTCCGTGCATAAAGAGCACAAAATTGCGGCGACACGACAGAGGCAAGCCTGAGAGGGTAAGATCGCGTGTACAGCCACGGCAGATTTTAATATTCTCTTTGGTCGCCTCGAATTTCCCTGGCAACCGACTGCTTTCGTAAATATTGGCTCCCAGCATATGAGACGCCAAGCGTCGGTTTGAATTTCCCGCCCAGGCCTCGATCATCGGGTTCTCTACCGCCGTTATCGACTCGATCATCATCAGTCGTGAAAATCATCGTAGAATGCGAACGACATCAACCCGTATTCCGAATCATTCATTTCGAATCTCGAATTCGCGTAGTAGAATCGTCAAAGGAGTAATTCTGGGTGAAAAAACGAGTCGAAAATGAGAAATATTATTTTTCATTCGAAGCTTCGTTGTCGAGGAAAGTACTAATTACCGTGGAGAAACTAGAGAATCGAATTCTAAATTATAAAAATAAATCTGTGACCATCCTGACCCTCGCCGACAGATAGATTCTAATTCTATGGTGCTTCGAGAAGTTTCTTTCAAGTTCAAGCACCTCAGCAACATATCTTTCTCACACCGGATTACAACCTCCCATGGGGATGAGACCATCGCAAATTTATTCTCCGTCGAATGGGAAGACAGAAAAATGACAGTCACTAGGACACTGAGAGCATAGAAACGCAAGGAAAGGAAGTTACATTAACCCCTTGTAATATTATTTATTTCGGAAGAATCCGGACCCAAGTTATGCGCCCGAATGGTCGAGAAAGGGGTCCAAAGTGAGCAAGACAGAGTGTCGGAACTTGAAACGTGATATAAACAAGATTTATTTCCGTATCTAGCATGTTCCACAAATATTCGTGTAGCACAATAAAAAATAAGTCTAATAATTCGTTGTTCGCGTCTAAATGATTACGAGTAGGACCCGTGATATTCAGGTTCGACCCAAAATTCTCATCACGAGTAATACTTGTCAAGGTATGGCAAGGGGTTAAGAAAATATCCCACTGTAGCGGCCACTGTTTCTCGCATTAAAGGAAATTTCGGGATTTTCTCGCAAGTCCTCGGTAAATCCTCCGATTTCTATATACCTGCAAACGAGAGCGAAGATTCCCTTAAAGGGAAAACCGCAAAAGGTGAGAACGGTCGTCGATAATTTTTAAGTGATTCGACGAGTTAATCGAGGACACTTTCTGAAACAAACCCTTCTGAAATAAACCGGTGTTTCTCTTTCTAACTATCACGAAAGGATAGCCATAATCATCCTACAAACGAGAATGAAGATTCCCATTAGAGGAAAAACCCCAACGCGAGGGGAGTCGTCGATAATTTTTAAGTGATTCGATGAGTTTAATCGAGGACATTTTCTGAAACAAACCCTTCTGAAAGAAACCAGTGTCTCTTCTTCCGACTATGACGAAAGCGATAGCCATAATCATCCTACAAACGAGAACGAAGATTCCCTTCAAGGAAAAACCCCAATGCGACGGCAGTCGTCGATAGTTTTTAAGTGATTCGACGAGTTAATCGAGGACATTTTCTGAAACAAACCCTTCTGAAATAAACCGGTGTTTTTTCTTATGACTATGACAAAAGGATAGCTACAATCGCTCTGCAAACGAGAATAAAAATTCCCTTAAAGGAAAAACCGCAAAACGTGAGAGCGGCCGTCGATAATTTTTAAGTGATTCGATGAATTAAACGAAGACACTTTCGGAAGAAAAATCCTTGCGAGACCAATGTTTCTTCTTCTGACTATGACGAAAGCGATAGCCATAATTATCCTACAAACGAGAACGAATATTCCCTTAAAGGAAAAACTCCAACGCGTGGAGAGTCGTCGATAATTTTTAAGTGTTTCGACGAGTTTAATCGAGGACATTTTCTAAAACAAACCCTTCTGAAATAAACCGGTGTTTCTTCTGCCTACTACGCCCCTTAAGCTACGTAAATGTCAGGTCAGGTGAACATCGACCGGCGTAACTCGAGCCTGGTGATCCCTCGCAAGAGGATGAGCCGAGAGGATGGTCAGAGAACGTCACCCACGACTACGGTTTAAGGAACGTTGTCGAAAAAACGGCGAGAAATATCGGTGGAGACAAACGGTAAAAATGGCACTGCGGCGCGATTCGTCACTCGACTCGAAGAGAGGAAGCGAAGAAAATGGACAAATGGGTCCCGAGCGAGATGAGCGATGCGCAGAAGCTCAGACGAATGGTCCTTGCCACCTCGTTGCTTCGCAGGTATAAATAGCATCTATTTTTAAGACTGATCGTCGACGATCGAACGCAAATTCCACAGCGATAATCGAGTAATGATGAACATGCGAAAATTACCGATTCGCTCGGCGGTCATTTTGTATAATCTCGCGCTGAGATTGCTGGAGGACCATTTCGGGAAAAGGAGAATGGACGACCATAATGCGATTATGATTGTGGATGTGACATTCGTCCGCGTGTTCGAGATATTCAAAGATATGCGAAGATATTATATTAAATCGAAAAATGGATCGTGGAAAAATTTTATAAGTATTTGCAACGATATTCGGATTTTGATAGAAGCGAATACTAATTTTTTGAATAATAGATATGTATTTTGAGAATAAATACACACTTTTTAACGACTTGATAGATCTGGTTGTGGGTAGAATTAGAAAAGAATATTTTTATTATTATTAAGAAGAAATACGAAGTATATATCTAAGCACAAGATTTTAAATAATAAATCCTAAATAATATCTAATAGTTTATTCCCTACCTTTGTTTTTATTAATCTCGCATTACAAAACTTGTCCCTAGACTTCTAAAAGTTTACAATTTTTGGTACCAATTTTGAATACCCTCGATCAACTTCGTCCTTCAAGATTAATTCCCTTCTTTTCTACTTCACCTCTCTTCTCTCTTTTTATTCCGTCTTTACCCTTCCAATTTTCGATTAATTTTTTCTTTTCCTTGTTGGAATATACGACAAATTCATAGATGGCGAACAGGTCGGGAAGTTTTGTGGCAGATTAAGGTAAAAACGATGTTAGTTAAATGAGATTTTAGAGAGGTTTACCGTGTTTCCGGCTGGATTCTATGGAATGAGGTTGAAAGTGTGCCCTCTTTTACCTTTTGCAGTGACTCCCGCCCGGTGATTCTTGCTTTCGGCAAGTCAATAGAAAATACTGATAACGCTGCTGCATTCGATCACCCCGATACTCGTTTCCTCGCTTCAACGTCGGTGTTCAAATTTAAATCACGAATATTCGACACGGGAGGAAAAATGTCCCTGATGATACCTCGCGCGGTTCAATTAAATCATCGCCCATTAACAATTACCAGTGTCGCGCCAAGTGCAAGGAAAACAAACGAGAAATTTTGATAAATAACTTTAACGAGAAAATTCATTTTCGATATCTGTGCACTCTTTGATATAAAAATAATCGTCCCGGCCGTCGATGAAATGTTAATAAAACAGAGTCCACAATTATGATCCTTTTTAATTAACCATTGAAAAAATATTATTACTAAAATTATTTAGCGAGAAGAAGACCTGTGCATAGCGCAGATAATTTTGTGATAAATGAAGTAATTAGGTTGGAAAATAATACATTCTTTTTTCAGTAGAAAGCAACGTTTCTAATTATAATTATTAACTATCCGATTAAATCTTATTTCTATCCAAAAATAGAGACACCACTTTTTCACCAATTCAGTGGATGCCAATTTCTCATTGTAAATCGATTACTATAGCACAAATTCGTGCATCATAAGACACAACGGAAGGTACATACAACACTGCTTTCCCCAGTTTTGTTTTCAGTAGAAAGCAACGTTTCCAATTATAATTATTAATTATTCGATTAAATCTTATTTCTATCCAAAAATACAGACATCACTTTTTCACCAATTCAGTGGATGCTAATTCCATTACTATCATACAAATTCGTCGATTTTCATGCACCATACGACACACAAGAAGGTATATACACCACAGTTTTCCCTAGAATTACCCAAATTAAGAAACTACATATTTTCACGAGAGACACTAGCTTTTGGATCTCGTACTACCCTTTCGGAAGCATCATTCCAAGACCGAAAGAACGTTCGCTGGCGAACCGAGGAAACCTGCGACCAGAAACAACCCCGAGGACCCTTGACCAGAAGGGAAGACCTAATTCGGCTGTTAAAAGTATAAAAAGTGCAATCATAAAGGCAGTGGGAAGCCCTCGAAAGAACGTGTTCGCGCGGCGTTATCGCGGGCAGACACGCGTTCGCGGCGCGGAACGGAGAAGAGGAGAGAAGAGGGGAAAAAAGGGAGGAAAAAAGGGGGTGAAAAGGGAGAAGGAGAGCTCGCGGGTAACAATAAAGGCAAGCTCTCGAGGCAAGCCAGCAGCGTTTAAAAGGCCGTAAAACGGAGCGTCCGTCCGAAAATTTCTATGAATTTTTCCTGCGGCCGAGTATTGTCTTAAATAAGCCTGTGCAGCTCGTAAGACGCGCGAAAGGGTCGCTGTTTTGTTTGCTAACCAACCCTCTCCACCCCCCGGTCCCCCGAGGAAGCTCAACAAATTTCTAGCCCTATACGAAAAGTTTCGCCAACCGGCAAAGCAAGTGGAGTCTTATTCGATATGTGCGGCTATGGGCTAATAATCTCGGAATTTTTGTTGCACAGAGAGACACCGGGATGTTTCAAGGATTTTCCCAGCTTTTCCCCAACGTTTTATCCAACGTTGACGAATTTACGGTGAAAAGTTTGCGAAATATTTAGAATATTCGCGAAGACAATCTCAAATATTTAAATCACGCTATTTCATTTCCTACCTCAGACGGCAACTCGGGAAATTTTGTTAGTCCAGCGGGAAAAGTTTCCCGAGAGAAGGAAAAAAGAATCTTATTGCATTCGCGCGACTACGGATTAATAATCTTGGAATTTGTATTCGGCTGAGATACATCGGGGTTTTTAAATAATTCTCCCAGTGTTTACCAGGGTTGGTGAACGTTGATGAATTTGGAGTGTCATCGAAGAACAGCGTTTTTAAATATATAAAATATTTAAGCTACAGGAAGAGTATATAAAAAATTCGAGTCACGCTATTTTATTTCCCAACTCAACTAACGATAACGAAATTTTTAGTTTCGTGCGGAAAACTTGGCGAAAGAAGGAAAAAGGAATTTTATTGGATTCGCGTGACCGTGTGCTAATATCCATTGAATTTCTGTTGGACAAAGGAACACTCGTTGGTTTAATATGTTTATAGGAGTTGGTTACCGTTGTCGAAATGGAGGCTCTCAATGGCCAGTTGAAAATTTCATCAATAAAAATAGGGAATATTCGCGATATTCGAGGTGCGTGTGGACTAACTAAAATTGCTTGAGCTTTTATTCGCAAGACACCAGACAATTGCGCTGTTTCGGCAATTTTCACCCTGCCAATTTTTCGCTCCACTCCGAACAGGTTCGATAAAAGAAAAATGGGATGAAATTGCATTCGATACGTGTAATAATTACGAACAAACATCCCGGCGATTTTTATTATTCTTCAGGAGCGTCGGTTTACCGTTGGGAATCCGCGATTTCACAGATTTCAGCGGCGTAGAGAAAACTGGCGACGAATAGAGATGGAATATAAAACATCCACAATATACAATATACACGGAATACGCAATTTTATTCATAACACGTGTGAGAAGTATGCTATTTTGTTCGCTGACCCGAGTTCCAAACCAGCCACTACTCTCTTCCCATTCTCCCGAGGAACCTCGCGAAATTCGTCGAGCTGTCGGAAGAAATCTTGTTAGAATAAATAACACCCGGTTCGACGCGTGTCCCTGCAAACGAGTAATCCTAAAATCAAGACGCTTCGTTAAAAGACGCTGGAAACGTCTTCGGAACGTTTGCGAAGCTCGCTCGATCTCGCGAATTTCGAGTACGCGTTAACGCGTATGCAAATGAATCGCAGTGTCTATACTCGGTCGCGAGTCGCGTGAGAGTACGCGATTTCGTTCGAAGACTCAGGTTTCGCCATCAAAATGGCACGGAAAATTTATCGAAACGAAAGAATATTTTACTTCCTAAAGATAACTTCTTGAAAATCACTGGTTTATACTCACTCGCGATTTCACTTTAAAATGCAAGTTTTTCAACCGAAATGGAACGGAAAATTTAGCGAAAAGTTTGGTGTCAGCGACAGTTACGATCATTTACGATAACGATAACGTGAATCGAAAGTAATTAGCTGGCAGTGNCACTCGCGATTTCATTCGAAAACCCAAGTTTTTCTACCGAAATGGAACGGAAAATTTAGCGAAAAGATTGGAGAAGAAAAATTCAATTTTACATAGATAAATCCTTGAAAATCACTAGTCCATACTCACTCGCGATTTCACTTTAAAATGCAAGTTTTTCCACCGAAATGAAACGTAAAATTTAGCGAAACATTCGAAGAAGAAAAATTCAATTTTATATAGATAAATTCTTGAAAATCACTGGTCTATACTCACACGTGATTTCATTCGAAAACCCAAAATTGGCCATTAAAATGGAATGGAAAATTTATCGAAACGTTCAGAAAAGAAAAATTCAACTTTACATAGATAAATCCTTGAAAATCACTAGTCCATACTCACTCGTGATTTCATTCGAAAACCCAAAATTGGCCATTAAAATGGAATGGAAAATTTACCGAAACGTTCAGAAAAGAAAAATTCAACTTTACATAGATAAATCCTTGAAAATCACTGGTCTATACTCACTCGTGATTTTATTCGAAAACCAAAAATTGGCCATTGAAATGGAACGGAAAATTTACCGAAACGTTCAGAGAAGAAAAATTCAACTTTACACAAATAACCGAGATCCTACATTCCCGAGAACCCATGGAAGACTCGAAAGCGTCTCGAAAATTCATTACGATCGCGAATCTATAGGGGCCACAGTGATTCGAAGCTGTCCAGCGCGTAGAGAAAGCCTGGAGATAGGGGAAATTTAAAATATGTAGAATATTTGGAGTACATAGTTTTACCGGGAGCACCGGTAAGAAATTGAGGGTGCATAAAATATGTAGAACTCGCGGAATAAGGATCACCTAGGAGATGAAATATGTAGAACACGGGATATCGAGAACATCTGGGATATCTTAGTCCGCAGGATGCCAGGAATATTTAGAACGCATACTACCCCTGAAACGTCTGCGATACCCGATAAAAATTGACAATATTCCCCGTGCGTTTCCACGGCAGATCGTCCTCTCCATTTGGTTAAAAAATAGCTCAGTCCCGGTGGCTTATCGATCATCGTCGGGGATGCAAAGAGACACCGCGTGCCCCGATGTCACGCGTCACGATTTCCGCGGTTGAAAAGCTTCTTTTCGACCGATCTCGCCGGTAAACTCGCGTTGGAGGGATGCAGAACGAGCGAGGGTGGTTATGGTGGTTCACGGAGAAACTCGGGATTACGAATTACCGAAAAGAAACAGGAGAAAATGCGGGTACCGAGATGGAACGCCTGGATCCTCGCGCAAAAACGCCAAAGCTAGACCTGGACTCGCGCTATCTCTCGGCAAACTGCGGATAATTTCTCCTGCATAGAAAGAGGGTGAAACTGGCGAAGGAAAAGGCAGTTAAAGAGAAAAAGGAAATCATCTAGACGCGGGAAAAATTACGGAATGAATATTCGAGTGGAGCTTCTACGACACGAAATTTGTAAAATTTGTATATTATTATTCGGGATAGTAAGATGAATTACCAGGTTTTAACGAATGACGTACCAACAGATACGAGAGCGGGAATTTGGAAATGGAAGTGGAGGAGAGGAGGATAAAGGAAACCTCGTATGAAATCCTGGATAGGTTGAAAAAGATGAGGAAAAATGCGAGGGAAATAAATAAATTTAAATCCACAAAGCTAGGGAAGGAAGGTGGGCGAAGGAAAAGCGAGGGATAGAAAAAAGATGACACGTTTGATAAAACAAATGGCGAAGCCGGAAGGAGGAGAGCGGGCGAGATAAATAAATTCGAATGCGGGACGACGGGAGAACGAAATCGGACAAAAGGTGGTCGAAGAGCGGCGATAGAAGAATAAGAGCGAAAAGGAGGTAAACAAATCGGAATCCGCAAACGGGGAAAATGAGAACACGGAAAAGAGCGAAACGAAAACCAAACGACGGGAAATCGAAACTCAGTCCCGACGAGTCATAAATTAAACAAACAGTAATCTGTCAGACGAACGCTAAACGAAATAAATAAAATTCAAACTCCGTGAACACAGACAGAAATAACCGGCGAAAGCTTGAAAGATACAAAAAGAGAATCCGAGGAGAAAATAGAAGAAAACCGCGGTTAACCGAAAAAATCAGGTGGCCGGGAGCGCCGTAAAAGCGAATAAAACGGGTAGAAATCCGGAAACAGAGAAGCCAAGGATCGAGGAAAGACGGCGAGGAGCGAAAGCCCCGGAAAAAAGGGAAGAAATCTCGGTTAACCGGAAAATCGGATAGGCGATGAGAGAGAAATAAAACAAATTCGGATTCTCGGGGAGAGAGAAGGCGTAGAATGGAGGAGAGACGGGAGAAAAAAGAGGAAAAAAGGAAAAGAGGGGAGAAAAGGGAAAAAGAAACGGTGGTTAACCAGAGAATGAGGCGAGCGACGAAAAGGGAGGTGACCGGTGTGGAGAGAAAAAAGGAGAAAGTTGTGAAATTAAAGAGAAAAAGGGAGAGGAGAGAGGTGACCGGGTCTCGTAATACCATTCAGGACTGGCTCGGGGAGAAAAAGTTCCGCGAGCACGGAGATTAGTACCCAGGCTCCACTCCTTCGATCGCTCCACCGGCCCGCTGCATTTACCAATTTACAACTTTCTCATCCTGCCAGGCTTATTTCGACCTTTCTCGACCGGGTTCGATATTTCGGGTACGGACGTCGCGGACACGGGATGTTTTTGTCTCCACTGCTGTCAACGTCCGAAAGATGATATTCTTATGATCATAGACAGTGATATATATTGATAGAAGACGATGACGAAGAGAGACTGAGGTATGATAATGTTAGATGGGAATTCGTTCTCCGTTTCTTAATACTTTGGGCTCCAATTGCGAGCCTCAATCGTCATTGAATCATATTTTAAAGATCGATAAAACAACCGGGGTTGGATATTTCGAGTACTGACGTCGCGGACACGGGATGTTGTTGTCTCCACTGCTGTCAAAGTCCGAAGGATGATATTCTTATGATAATTGACAGTGATAGGTGTTGATACAAAACTGTGACGAAGAGAGACTGTGGTAGAACAGTGATAGATGGCAATCCGTTCTCCGTTTCTTAATATTTCAGACTCCAATTGCGAGCCTCAATCGTCATTGAATCGTATTCTAAAGATCGATAAAACAATCGGGGTTGGATATTTCAGGTACTGACGTCGCGGTCATGGGGTGTTTTTGCCTCCACTGCTGTCAAAGTCCGAAAGATGATATTCTTATGATCATAGACAGTGATAGGTGTTGGTAGAAGACTGTGACGTTCCCTGTTTCCTTACCCTTTGAATTCGGGAGGCAAGTCTCAGTCGCCATTTAATCATATTCTAAAGAACGAAAAAAGTTTATTCCGACCTTTCTCCATGGAGGAAACCCGGGGATTGAATATTTCGCGTACGGGCTTCACGTCGACGGGGTGTTTTTGACTCCATTGCTGTCAAAGTCCGAAAGATGATATACTTATGATCATAGACAGTGATATATATATTGGTAGAAAACGGTGACGAAGAGAGACTGAGATAGAACAATGTTAGATGGGAATCCGTTCTCCATTTCTTAATACTTGGCGAGCCTCAGTCGCCATTTAATCATATTCTAAAGATTTTAATTTACCCAAAGATGCCTGGAATCTCGAAGTAAAACAACTCCACGTCTTAATTTGTCACGAGACATAAAAATATCATCGACTTTAATGGCAGAAGGTTTTCGAATTATTATTTTTATCTAACGAAAAGAAATTGCCGAGTGCAAAGGGTTAACAGCTCATTCGTGTTTCTAATTTAACCTAAACATCCGCTAGATCAAGTCGCACCGATAATCGTTTAGATCTGTAGCGGGATCGTTCTCATCCTCTCCACTAGATGGATTCGAGATTCGAGGAGGTTCGAGGATTCTCGCGAGTCCTTGGTAAACCCTCCGCTTGGTATATACAGAACTTTCAAACCTGCCGATAGTATCCTTGCAGGGAAACCCTGAAAAAGGGGAAATAAGGGAAAACCCTGCTAGATAACCTTATCGATGAGTCCCACTAGCAGGTCTGGGACCAAACGCGTCCCTTCTTCTTCCTTTCGTTTCATCACCTATTCTTCATCCTATCATATTCCAAAGGATACAATGAGAAATAAATTCAATCTCGAAGAAGAACCTTAGAAAATCTATCCTTCATTAGCATCGATATTTATTTCAAATATTAACGACAAATGGGAAATTTGAAATTTCCCGCGTTTCAGTGAACATCATTCCTATAATTCGCGTGTGAACGATAAATTTTATTCCACGAAGATTCGTACAACACGGTCGGAAATAGCGACGATCCTCGGAGAGCACGGTATCTCGATCGCTGCGATTATTCGGGAATGAAAAAGGGAATTCGGTAAATTCATCGATATTTATTTCAAATATTAACGACGAATGGGAAATTTAAGATTTCCCGTGTTTCAGTGAACATCATTCCTATAATTCGCGTGTGAACGATAAATTTTACTCCGCGAAGATTCGTACAACACGGTCGGAAATAGCGACGATCCTCGGAGAGCACGGTATCTCGATCGCTGCGATTATTCGGGAATGAAAAAGGAAATTCGGTAAATTCATCGATATTTATTTAAATATTAACGACAAATCGGAAATTTGAAATTTCCCGCGTTTCAGTGAACATCATCCCTATAATTCGTGTGTGAACGATAAATTTTACTCCGCGAAGATTCGTACAACACGGTCGGAAATAGCAACGATCTTCGGAGAGCACGGTATCTCGATCGCTGCGATTATCCGGGAATGAAAAAGGGAATTCGGTAAATTGAACGTGTAAACGGGAAATAAAATTTTGTTCCGTTAATAACAAGTACTCGACAAGCGGTACTTGGAGAGAATAACACGAAACCAATTAACCGCGTTACTCGAGGTTGCCTGGAGCTGTTTAACACGTTCACTGTTCATCGGATTTTCATTACCTATGCCGCTACCAATGTACTACATATGTACTATATACTGCCGGTAATCTTACTGCGAAATCTGCTTCCATATCGCGAAACTTTCCATAGTTATTACGCCGGTCTTTTATTTCGCATCAGACGCATTCGTATTATTTTATTTCGCCACATTTGCGAGTCGCAAAAATTCTAAGACGCGACGAAAATTGCGTTGTATTATATATATAAATGATATTTTAATGTATAAACTATAATAACGGCAAAAATCCTTTTACAAATTTTATGACACACCGAAAAATATGCTACGTTTCATACCGATATATCAGAAAGAGAAAAATAAAAAGTTAGAATAATAATAGGAACTTAACTATTAAATATTGCACCAGTTTGCCACGACAGATCGATTGAAAAATATTTACAGGAATTCTACTTCCTGGAACAACGTTAATTCCTGTGATTTTTCTTCCCTATTCTTTCGGAGGGATTATTGGCAATTTATTTTATTTTCTTCGTGCCAAAGTCGCGCGATTTTTAATCTCTATCCGAGACAACTCGCCTCGTGAAAACGTAACGCGTTAACGAGTAAGCAAATAAAGAATACAGCGACGAGGGTAATGAATCGGTTAATAAATAAGCGTAGAAAACCTGAAATAACGCGTGCAAATACGTACAACTCCGGCATAAAGTATATATGCATCTGAAATACCAGATTGTAAATTATCGAAGAAACACGAAATCGAAGGACGTCCGATAATATTGTACTAGCAAACATCGAGTTAATAGCTATGCCGGTAAAGGGACGTGGAAACTCATATGCAAAATACCTATAAATTACTCCTTTACGAACGAATATTGCGCAAATTGATTAACGAAAAGCAAAGCATTTTATCCTTCCGTTATTATTATTAATGCCTTATTTCATCGCGCAAGTTTTCTCCTATTTATTGTGAAACGCGTAAAATACGCGAAACGAATAATAAATAAATAATTATTTCCATTACACCTCGGATAATTTATTACACAGTGTTGCTAAAGATATTCGCGTCCAATTTATCGCAAAAACACTCGCTCACCGAATCGAAAATACCTAACCGACAAACAAATTAACCCCTTGCGTGGGAATATTGAATAATAATTTCGACGAAAATAAAGAATTATTAAACCGGTATCTGCGATTCCCCCAAAATTAACCCTTCGAGCGCGAATAACAAGTAAATGATTATTTCCATTAGTATCGTCGATGAATTTTCGTTAAATATATCTTCTATACTTTACCCAATTCGATAATTCATTATACAAAGTTCCTAAAAAATACTCAAACCATACATATCCAGAGAATAAAACTCTTTCTCCGCGTAAAAATACGAATTACAAAATTTTTCGGAAAAAGAGAGAACTGAGAACCCTAGAATCCAAGAATCCTAGGACCCATAGGACCCTAAAATTCTTTGACCCGTAATTCCCCGTATTCGAAACACCATCAGCTTCAGCTGTCGCTAAAATTCTTTCACCGCGTCAAAAATACAAATTATTAAATTTTCCGAAAAAAAAGGGAACCCAGAACCCTAAAATCCTAGAACCCTAGAATCATAGAACCCTAGAACTCTAGAACCCTAGAACTCTAGAGTCCTAGAATCCTAACAGTCTAAAATTTGTTGACTCCTGATTCCTCGCATTAGAACCGCGATCAGCTTCACATGTCGCTAAAATTCTTTCCCGCGTGAAAAATACGAATTACCCAATTTTTTGAAAAAAAGAGAACCCAAAATCCTAGAATCCTAGAACCCTAGAATACTAGAACCCTAGAATCCTAGAATCCTAAGTGCCAAAAATTCTTTGACACCTGATTCTCCACATTCGAAACACCATCAGCTTCACCTGTCGCTAAAATTCTCTCTCCGCGTCAAAAATACGAATTATCCAATTTTCCGAAAAAAAGAGAACCCAGAATCCCAAAAATCCTAGAATCCTAGAACCCTAGAATCCCAGAATTCTAGAACCCTAGAATCCTAGAATCCTAGAATCCTAGAATCCTAGAATCCTAAAACCCTAGAACCCTAGAATCCTAGAATCCTAGAATCTTAGAATCCTAAAACCCTAGAACCCTAGAACCCTAGAACCCTAGAACCCTACAATCCAAGGAATCCTAGGTGCCTAAAATTTTTTGACTCCTGATTCCCCACATTCAAAACACCATCAGCTTCACCCGTCGCTAAAATTCTCTCTCTGCGTCAAAAATACAAATTTTTCGAAAAAGAGAGAACCCAGAACCCTAGAACACTAGGAACCATAAGCACCTTAAATTCTTTGACTCGTGATTTCCCACATTCGAAGCACCATCAGCTTCACCTGCCGCTAGTCAAGAGCTAACAAGCGATTTAGCCGTAAAGCGGAAAAACAGCGCGGTACGAAAAGCAGCCGACCAAAGGAGAGATGATCGCGGAAGCCGGATGCTCGGAGGGAAAATGAAAGGGGCCGGGAAACGGCGGAAACGAGGGAATTAATAACTCTGGCGGGTCGAAGAGAAATTAGACCGGGCGGATCGATTAATTCGTCGGGATCCTCGAATCGTGAAATTCGACTTGGCCGGCGGCCCGGCGAGTGAATGGAGCCGGGATCGCGGCGGAACGGAGCGGAATGACCGGAAATCGTGGACAGTTGAACTGGATGATCGTTAGGGGTGCACGCGCGTGTGATAAATAGAACGATCGGAGCAGAGAGCGGCGCGGGCTCGATAAAACTGCCGGCACGGTAGGAGCCCGCCGGGCTAATGGGCATAATAATCTACGGATCCATAGTTCAATAAAACCGCAGCTGTGTGGGAGTGCCGGGTAATGGACACGGTAATCTGTAGGTCCCATAGTTCAGCCGGGCCGCTGTTACATGGACTCAACGTGTTGCAGGTCCGAGGATATATAGGTCCACCGTGTAATAGACACGCTGACGTACGCGTTTGCAGAAGAAACACTGGCGCGTAGACAGGGTATTTAATACATGCGGCGCGGTGGACCTGTTGGCCGCCTGGTCAGCTTCTACGATGGGTATGCATCCATGGGTATGCACGTGTACATACCAGCCACCTAAGTTCCCTAGCTTCGAGGAAAATCATTGCGCCACATTGAGAATTTCAGTCGAATATTAAGTCCCTTTTTTCTTTCAATTTTTCTTAACCCTTTCCACTCGACGTCGGAAAATTGTTTCAAGAGATATATGAGTATGCACGTGTACATACGAGTCACTTATGTTCCCCAGCTCCGAGGGAAATTATTGCGCTAGATTTGCGCTAGATGGAGAATTTTAGTCGAATATTTAGTCCCTTTTCTTCTTCAGTGAATTCTCAACCCTTTGGACTCCTATGTCGAGTGTGACTCGACGTCGGAAAATTGTTTCAAGGGACGTATGAGTATGCACGTGTATTCGAGGAAAATCATTGCGGCAGATGGAGAATTTTAGTCGAATATTTAGTCCCTTTTCTTCTTCAGTGAATTCTCAACCCTTTGGACTCCTATGTCGAGTGTGACTCGACGTCGGAAAATTGTTTCAAGGGACGTATGAGTATGCACGTGTATTCGAGGAAAATCATTGCGGCAGATGGAGAATTTTAGTCGAATATTTAGTCCCTTTTCTTCTTCAGTGAATTCTCAAACTTTTGCACTCCTATATCCAGTGTGACTGAAAATTGTTTCTAGAGATATTATATACTTGAAAATTACAAAATAATAGCGTAGGTACAACTGACATTTAATCGAATTTGTTTCTTCGTTTATTTTTTAATCGAAATAAATTTCAAATAAAACTTAAAAACGTCGGAGGCTTCTGGTAACAAAGTTATCTGGAAATATAATTCGGTGTGCAAAGGGTTAATTGTGCCCATAATTAAGAAAATAGTGTAAGTCATGTATATATTCTTTTTTCATTAATTAAGTTTAAAGTAACGTGGTGTGAAATAATTAATAAACTCATTTTTATTAATTTTGACTCAGATAACTTTCGTAATTATGGATACAATTGTCGATGTGGTGAGATTGCTAGGGATAATCGAGTGTATTAATTGGGAATAATAATTTGCGTTAGGGATTGTGGTGACCTACATTCTACGAGATGATGAAAATGACTGTAACGTTTAAAAGTTTTATTTGTTATAATTAATTCACAATCGTCGATGTGGAGAGATTGCTAGGGATTATTGAATGTATTAATTAGAAATAACAATTTGCGTTAGGGGTAGGTTCCAGAATATAGCGGTGACCTAAATTCTATACCTCAAAGTTGAATTATTCCACGAAATGATGAAATTAACTAACTTATTTAAAACTGTTATATTTTATAATTAATACGTAATTACTGATATGAGAAATTTGCCAGGGATTATGGAGTGTATTATTTCGTAACAAAAATTTGGGTTAGGGGTTGGGATGGAATGTATATAGCGGTGACCTAAATTCTGTAGCCCGAAGTAAAATCATTGCACAGGATGATGGAAGTTAGGAGACTATTTAACAGTCTTTTTTGCAATTAATTCTTAATTGCTGGTGCAGAGGGAGAGAGAGTGATAGGGAATTTTGGGGATATTATTTTGTATTACAAAATTTTATTATGAATTGGTGTGGGTATGTATATAGCGGTGACCCAAATTCTATACCACGAAGTAAAATCATTACACGAGATGATGGAAATTACTAGACTATTTAATAATTTCTTTTTTGCAATTAATTCTTAATTGGTGATATGGAGAGTTTGCTAGGAATTAAAAAGGATACTATTATGGAATATAAATTTGCATCAGGAGCTGGTATGGGCATATACATAGCGGTGACCTAAATCCTACACCTTGGAATAAAATCATTATACGAGATGGAAAGTTAATTATTAATATGGAGAGATTGTTAGAGACCATTAAAGGTATCATTTTTTAACAAAAATTTATATCTACGATTTTGACCTAAATTCTATACCTTTAAATAAAATAAAATAATTCCACTGAATCGCTAAAATTATCAGATTATTTAGCACTATTTCCTCTTAATTATTATTAATGCGAAGGTTCATCAAAATTTGATTCATAAAAGGGAATTTACATTACACATCAGTGACCTAAATTATATTCTTTGAAGTAAAATTACTATTGGGTAGTTCGGAAAGTAATTTCGTTTTTACCCAACAGAAAAATTAGTCGAATTCGATCGTTCATGATCACGTGAAACGCCTTGGCTTAAAAATCGTGTTTCATTTTCACAAAAAAAGGACGAAATGAGTTTTAGAACTCAATAGGTTCTTTAATATCGTTTACGTGAAATATTTAATCGCATTATCCTTACATGTCGGATGATTTACGATTAACGGCATAGCAAATTCGAGGAAATTAGACGGACTATAACAAAAGGATAGATACTGAAGGAGGAATGGTGGTGCGGGATCGACACGTGTTTATAGATTTCCATTTAAAGCCCCGGTGGTGACTTCGGGCTTGGCCTTGCCGCGTTAATCTGTAATCGAGTATTTCGGAACACGGTTACTCGTACGTCCGTTAATCGGAAGCGCGGATAGGTTCGAAGTTTAATAGGAATTCCGCTAAACGGAATGGGTATATTAAACACGGTAATCCGTAACTCGGCGGCCACACGGGGATTTCGATGCATGGAACCGGGGCGTATCCGTCGAGTGCAATAATCTGTAAATTCATAATATAACGAGACTTTGTCGAATGGGATCGGTAAACATAATCAGAGCGTATGAAACGTAATAATCTAGCTAAGTACACGCGGGCCTGGAGAGTGGCACCGTTCCCGCTAGTTTTTCTTCCTTGTTTCGACGCCAGCGTCGCTGCTATCGATCCCGGCCACCTATCGGCCGGCCATCGAACAAGCAACGATCAACTCATTTACATTTCGCCGTTACATCGAAGCGTTGCTCGACCATATGCTAACGCGAGCCAATAAAAGTCGTTTCGCGAGAGCAACAGATCCAATTTCCCGACATTAACCATTCAGCGGCGGTATAAAAACGATCGGCGGTCGAATCGTGCCTCGATCGTTTCGACTCGTCGATCGCAATCGCATTTCCCAAACCGCGTTTCATCTTCGTTCCCGTCGAAAATCGTCCCTATGTGTTTTCCCCTCCCTTTACCCCCTATTTTTCCGGTTTTTTTCCCCGCTGTCGCGAAATTTATTTGCACAGCGATCAATCGATTCGCTTTATCGCCAAGTATCGTACTTCGCGGATCAACGAACAGTCGAAAGAGTGATTAAAATTTCACGACACCTGTCCGTGGGAGATAAACTTGATTCTGGAAATTAATTTTAGCCTCGATGCTACGTATTTATCCAACTAGGACACGATTTTCTCGATCGAACTTGTTCTCGATGTTAGCTTCATCTTTAGAGTTTGATTTTCAAACTCGAACTTGCCTAATTGTCTTCGAAACTTTAACCAACCGAATAAATTCTCGGATTTAAACCTATGTCTATCGATTTTGGAACCTGAATCTGTGGAATAAATTTTTTAATTCAATTTCTAACTCGATCTTGTCTCTCGAACCTAAACCCGTCTACGCAGCTCGATTTTGAAACCCAAACTTGCCAAATTTGACACGGGATCTTCTATCTGGAATACAATATCGAAACTCGAGGTTAAATTCAGAACCGAAGCCGTCAGATTCAATTCGAGTCACGAAACTACTATTACTAAGTCGGCCCTGAAAATCTACCTTGGACAAACGAGATTCCGCGCGACTTTCCTCCGCTTCTGAAATTCTTCTCGCCCCCCAAGACCCCCGTTTCTGAAATACCCGGCCATCTCTCACGGCGCGTGGTGTTCCGTTTCTTAATACTCGGCACTTAGGTCCGCCGGAATTACCGCGAGGCGAATCTCGCTCGCGATGAGAACAAGCTCCAGGAGACGACGAAATCTCGGGTCAAACGTAATTTCGCGAAAGTTATTACGAATGTAGCGCGCGAGCCTCGAATAAAGAGAGAGAGAGAGAGAGAGAGAGAGAGAAACAGCTATTAAGACGGACCAAAGTCGCTCATTTTTGCCAATTATTATTCAGAGAGAGAAATTGCTTCTTTTGGAATAACAATTTTCTAAGTACATTTGTCGATCGCCATGATTATTACCATTATTATTATTATAATTCGCGATTTGTAGAAATTCTGAGAGAAAGAAGTTGAAACGATTCGCGAGGACTCGAAATTTATTTTTCGACATTTGGAAATTAATTATTGGAAATTATATCTGGAACTATAAATATTTGGAAATTATGTACAAATGTCGCTCATTTTTGTCAATTATAGTACCTTCCTCGAACGCCATAATTATTACAATTATCATTATTATTGTAATTCGCGATTAGTAGAAATTCTGAGAGAAAGAAGTTGCATCGATTCGCGAGGACTCGAAATTGATTTTTCGACATTTGGAAATTAATTATTAGAAATTATACTTGGATGGTTAAATATTCGGAAATTATGTACAAATTGTCAAAGAAATATTTTACTTTACGCGACGCAGGATAATAGGACACGCTTGACACATTGACAGAAGTTCTAGTGCACTTAATCGAAGTTCCTTTCGTAACGTTCGCTCGATTGCTCTTGGTACCGAAATTACACAAAGGAACGACCCTGTCTAAAGAACTAGGAATCTCAAAATGTCTCGTTAACCGCCCTCCCCCCGTCCACGGTTCGTTAACGAGTGGGCCAGTTGGCCGATTTCTTAAATTCTAAGCGATAATGAACTTCTAATTGCAATTACTCATCGGCGTTCCCGGGCTAAGTTCCACGTAGATGTAATTCCAGCCGGTCTTTGGAAGGCGCCTCCGTCGCGTTGCTTTATAAATTTTCATTAGCGCGAAAATAGGGGCGGGGGGATACAGGAGCGGGTACCGGGGACGTTGGTGCTTGATTAAAAAAATTCGGCGGGTGAGAAACGAAAATGGCCGCGTTCGAACTGCAATTACCCCTAACGAGCGTCCGCGGGCCAAGTTCGGCCCGTTAAACCATCGAACGGAGGCAGCCAGCGGCTGGGAATTTATGTCTC
>NIJG01000027.1:846149-869004 GCA_002201625.1 Euglossa dilemma | reverse complement strand
GGAGGCAGCCAGCGGCTGGAAATTTATGTCGGACAATTAGGCGGCATTTAGAAATTGCGGCGGGGGTCTTTCCTTAATTTCCGCCGGAAGTCGAAGGTCACGCGTCCCCGGGGACAATTTCAGGGGTCCCTCGCGTACGTGTTCTACGCGCCACGTTCTTCCGGATAACCTCCCGACCCCCGGCGCTGCCAAGGGTGCCGAGAGCCAGAAAGAACACCACGTACAGGGATGTTGCACGGTTTTCTCTCCCTCTCTCTTTCTCTCGCTCTCTTTAACGCTCTCTGAGAGCGCACCGCAGTGCGGACGAGCGTGAAGCCGGTTAATCGCACTCGGCTCCAACGTCTCGCCTGGACCAGACCTGACTCCCACACGAGCCACCAGTTTAAACTCTCCACTCGAGTACCTGGGTCCCGACCAATTTCTCTTCTTTTCCCGCACTTTTGACGAACGACCAGTTTTCCGTGGGAGTCGGACACTGGGATGGTTGTGCCAGAAGAAGAGAAGTAGAGAGAACACAGAGTTGGACCGTTTCTATTAGGTAGGTGCTCGAGCAGGTTTGTAAGTAGATTTGATTCCTAAACGTATGACTAGTTTAAATTTTTCTGTGGAGTACCTGGGTTTCGGTGCGAGTCGGGGACTGGGGTGGAAGTACAGAGAACATTGAGGTGATCAATTATTAACCAGTTAGCTGTGCGACCCCCTTTTGAGAGCGCGTACCTATGTCGCGAAAAACGTGAGTTCGTCTCAAATTTTTCACGTGTTTTATTTGTTCGTTTTATTCCTACCTGGCCTCGAAATATTCAAAACATAAAATTTGCAAATATGTTTTGTCTTTCACAAAAATTACAATGCATATAGCCAATGATCGTCACTTTTAAGCATCACTCCGTGACGAGTATACTCGTCAATCACAGTTAACTGGTTAATAATCTTGAAAGACATATATAAAACTGAGAGCCACATCAAGAGTCACGGAGCGTCACGTTTGACTTGCAAACCACAATTTGCACACAATTGGCATAGATTCTATAGCGCGTATTATACAGTAAATATATTTTCTTCATACGCCATACGGTGTTTTCGATATACTTTCTTTCAAATATTCAGCCCTGCTAGTGATAAGTTTGAAGTTTCATTTTTCGGGTTAAACCATTTGTATCCACGCTCTTTCTTTTCTTAAGTCCTTCACGTACCACTAGTTTAAACTCTCCTGTCGAGTACCAAGGTCTTGCTGAATCTTTTAGTGTCTGTTGTATTCGTAGATAGAGGTGTTCGTGGAAAGACTATAGAAAAAATACCGTGTTCAAAGAGCTTTCGACGAATATTACGTGGGTCAGACGTAACGTTTGCACACCAGTTAAACTCTGCTCTAGTCTACCTATATGGTCTACCTACTAGATCTTGACGAATTTTTTTCCTGTAGAAATATTTTTATAAACGATGATTTCTTGATGAGAGATAATGGATTGAAGCACAGACAAAGAGATTTTTTATTTTAACCAGATCTAACTTCTATACCCGTTGTCAATTGAAACTCAATCGAATACCTGCAACCGTATATCAGAATTTCGTTTGAGACTAACCTTCTGATAAACGACAATTTTTTTTCACGAGAATTAGCGGATCGACTAAAATACTAAAATTCGAGCAAAAGCCTTCGCTCTACTGGGAAGATTGCTTCGACAATCCCACGTGGATCGGACCTACCTTTCACACGCGTCGTTAGTTCCACCTCTCCGATCGTTCAGCTCTTCTTCAACTTTTCTTCCGTTCGTTCGTCTCTCCTTCTCCGGATATCCAAAAACCAGGACCACCCACGGTCCTCTCACATAGTCGTCAAAATTCCTAGAGCCCTAATTTCCCAATCACTCCGTTTCTTCGGCCACCGATCGACGCTAGCTCTTTCCTCTGCGACGCAGTCGAGATTCCACGAAGACGAGCTCGCCGGAATCGTTGATACCGGAGTGTGACGGGGGATGGAAAGAGAGATAGATAGATAGAGAGAGAGAGAGAGGGAGAGAGAATCGGAAAGTTTCCGCGAGTGCAGGCTGCTGCGGAGTATCAGACCAGGATGGAGTTTCAGCGAGGGTGGCAAAGAGTAACGGAGAGTGTGCTGCGGAGTGTCAGAGAGTACGCCGCGAGATAGAGGGAGCCATGACGATAGAACGCTCTTGCCGGGGGATACGGAACGTTTCGGAAATAAAACCTCCGAGGGTATAACATTATGGTGTCTACCGAGTGTTACGTCGAATCAGAGTCTTTCCTACCCTCGCGACAAGCGGAGACGGCAGAGAAAGGGTGTTGAAGATTTAGGAAAAATCTAAGGGGTGTTGGTTGCGCAGTATGGTTAAATAAATCCTTTTGAAATATCGCACGAAACGTTTAATCCTTTCGCGAGGATTATAGGCTGCGTCCTGTGTGTCCGTACAGTCTGTCGGATTTACATCCACTTATTCAATGGTTTTACCCCTAATTCTTCTGCTATCTGGCAGAGGACAGATTTCGTTCGGATGTTTTGGAAGAAAACAGAATGCTTTCTTCGAATTTTTAAATCACAAACACATCGTCAGTGAGAATTTTCACGTCGAAGCACTTGTTTCGTGTTTTTAAATATCTTCTATTCGAAATAAACCTACTTCAACTTTCTCTATTCGTGAAATTAACTGATTTGGTAGACGAGCTCCTCAATTGACAGGAAAAATAAATATGGAATATATTTTATATATAATAAGTAGTTTTACTCCTAATTCTTGTGCTATCTGGTAGAGGACAGCTTTCCTTTGGATGTTTTTCTGTCCGAATTTTTAAATGAGAATCACATCCAAATACAGAAATAAAGCCATGCTTTTCCATGGAATTGGCCGATTTGACAAACGAGTTTCTCAATTGTCGGAAAAAATATGTAGGAACGCATCCAGCGACGCGTTGGTAATTTTCCATATTTTTCTGTTCCTAATAATATCAAGGGTCCCGAGTCAACGGGGACCTAGTTTTTATGATCAGTGCCCCATGACACGCAAGACCCGAAAAAACACAGTTTGTTGACAACGAGTCAACGAAACGGACCCCCGGCATTAAAAAACCTTGCTCTCTGAATTTCCTTCAAATGAATACGTAAAAATCGAACGAAATCATCGTCGACGATCCACAAAACGATAATAAATTTCAGATAAAGAAGAAAAGGAAAATTTAAATAATACGAGCTAATCACAGATCAAACCTAACTCCACCTCCTGAACATTCCAGAATTTACATATTATAAAATTAATCGATTTGGTAAACAACGAAAATCAGCAAATAAAACTCTGTAAAATTTGAATTCGATTTCTTCTCCGGTGAAAAATCGCGTTTCTTTATTTTCTCCGACTTTCTTCACCCAGATTTCTCGAGACATTTTCAATCTCCTACCCTCTTGTTTCTTTATTTCTGAGAATCATGCTATCGTCCTGACATAGTCTCGAAAGAGCACACGTGGCGTCCAGGCGCGAATACCAACGGATTCTGTTTTCTCTCACGGTTTCCCTCTCCACCATATATTTCTCGTCTCTACTTTTATCTCTTCCCGTACCCGCCCTTCTCACCCACGCGAGCTCTATTTAAATACGTTAATTCTCCCCCAAAATGCAGTATCCTTCTTTCATCGCCGTTACATTATATTACCGCCGTAACCGAAAATGGAGAAGAATGGATGCTGCGTTAGCTGGAATTTTTCGAAATATCCCAACCCGTTCATTTCGACGCTCTGCAAATACGCGTGTACGAAATGGAACACTGGATCCAAACCGGAGGGTTCCAGAAATTTTTTTACACAAATTATAACGAGGGGTTGGATATAAAAGTATTTATCCCAAAACGCGCGTGTTACGACATATAATTAAACGTCAAATTAAGTATAACAGGGAATAATTCTATTGTTACAGCGCTTTCGTTCATCCCATTAAATTTACGTCGACCTAGGTTTGCAAAATAATCGAAAAAGGAAGAAAAATCGGAGCCCTATACGTTCAAACGCCCCAATGTATTTCACCGAATCAATTTTATAATTTTGATAAGTATTTTAATCGAAATTAAACATTTCGTATTAAATTAGGCGACAAGTGAAATTTCTAGCTTATTTTTCTGAGTGATTATATAAAACTGCGTATCTTCGGAACAAATAACAAAATGGAACACTATTGAGAGAATCTTTTTCGTTGAAATGTGACTCAGAAAATTTGCAGTACGACAACGTTCATATGTAAAGAAAATCCGACATTTCACACGCAATAATTCAATAATTGGACGTAGGGTGCAATGTACAAAAATGAATGCGAAATTTCCAGATTATATTATTAGGTTTATGCGTATGAAATGTTGGTTTTCTAAGTGAATATATAAAACTGCGTATCTTCGGAACAAATAACAAAATGGAACACTATTGAGAGAATCTTTTTCGTTGAAATGTGACTCAGAAAATTGACAGTACGACAATGTTCATAAGTAAAGAAAATCCGACATTTCATTGACACCAATTTAATAATTACGTGTAGGGTGCAATGCACAAAAATGGAAGCGTAGAAATATGCAGGATCGAGTGCCGGAAGAATAAGAAAATTTAGTATGCGGTTATATATGGCAAGTATTCTGCCTATAAAAAAATACAATTAGGTCCGCTGTTGGGAAAACACGAAATGACTTTCCGAACAACCTAATAACAAAATGGAACACTTTTGAGAAAANGAAATATGCAGGATCGAGTGCCGGAAGAATAAGAAAATTTAGTATGCGGTTATATATGGCAAGTATTCTGCCTATAAAAAAATACAATTAGGTCCGCTGTTGGGAAAACACGAAATGACTTTCCGAACAACCTAATAACAAAATGGAACACTTTTGAGAAAACCTTCTTCGATGAATTGTGACTCTGAAAATTGACAGTACGACTAATGTTCATATCTAAAGAAAACTCGACATTCCATAGACACCAACCTGCTAATTGGAAGTGTAAAATATGCAGGATCGTGTGTCGGAAGAATAAATAAATTCGGTATGCGGTTATATATGGCAAGTATTCTGTCTATAAAAAAATACAATTAGATCCTCTGTTGGGAAAACACGAAATGACTTTCCGAACAACCTAATAACAAAATGGAATACTTTTGAGAAAACCTTCTTCGATGAATTGTGACTTTGAAAACTAATGTTCATATCTAAAGAAAATTCGACATTCCATAGACACCAACCTGATAATTGGAAGTGTAAAATATGCAGGATCGAGTGTCGGAAGAATAAGTAAATTCGGTATGCGGGTATATATGGCAAGTATTTTGGAAATTGCGGAAGAGACAGTGCGGTCATCGTTCCGTTTCGGTTGAGATACGTGTCCGAATGAATTCCGCGTATGCGGCCACGGTTTCCGGTGCAAAGGAACGCGCGGCACGGGCACGTAACGTGTGCATGATGGATTAAGAGTGGGCCAGGAATGGACATGGTCTCGGTGAACCGAGGTACGAGTTTGGAATTGCAAAAGACGCGCCTCTCCGCCTGCCTGAAAATCTCCAATCAAATACCGATATTCCAATATCGGCGTGTTGGCGCGAAAAACGTTCGAATTTCGTAATTCGCGCGAATTGACACGAGCGAAGCTTCGAATTTTAATAAGCGAAATTCCAAGCCGGGTGATATAATTCGCGACAAGTGTTAATAAATAAAATTCCGCGGGTAACAAGGTAAGACGCTCGGAGTATAGTAAGCGAAGTCGAAAATTTCAGTGAGTGAAATTCCGGGCAAAGTAATGTAATTTGAACGAAGCGAAATAAGCGAAGCTACAAATTTTGATAAGTGGAATTTCAAAGAAATTAATATAATTAGACTGAAGTATTGATAAATAAAATTCCACGGAAAATAACGTAATTTGTGCGAGACGAAATAAGCGAAGCTCCAAATTTTAATAAGCGAAATAATAAACAACTTGCGCGATATAATAATAATTGAAATTCTAAATAAAATAAAACAATCTGCGTGAAGTATAAGCGAAATTCCAAATACCAACGAGTAAAATATTAAATGAAATTACACGACTATGATTTATTACGTTCATGCAGATGAGATTCGAAGGGAATTGTTAAGATGAAAGATTGGCGGCTGCTCCTGCTGGATTTGCTCTACTTTATTCTAGTGGATTGCACGAAATAGACATGAAATAGACACGAAATAGACGGTGAATATCAAAGGACTGTCTCTTGTATGTAACTGATCAGAGTAACTTGTCTGGCAGACATCCAATATCCTCCTTTTTGACGTCCGTTTGAATCCTCCATTCTTGACAACCGACAAGAAGCGAACTGTTCATGAAAATTATCCCTATGCCTCGCGATCTTCTAACGAAAATTTGTAAATTAAAAAAAAACGTTTAATTCCAACCCCTTAGGAACCGAATTATTTAATAAAAATCGATAAAAAATGACAAAAAGAAACCTAGAGATAAAATAATATAAGATTACCTTAATTTTACGATAGAAATGATCGATAAAATCAGAAATTCACAGGGAAATTACAAAAGCTTTTAAAATTTATATAAATCTAGTCAAGTACAATTCATTTTCGTTCAACTTGGCACGAAAGTCGTATAAATTCCAAAATTTTTCCTTCGAGTAATTGTTTATGAAGTCACATAAACGTGAAGATTAATAAAATAATTTTAAATCACGCATTTATGATATTATTCTGCACGATTGCATGTATTGAAGTTATACTAACTAGAATAACCTGCACTCCATCAAAAGTCGAGTGAAAAGATGTCCCATTATGTTCTAAAGCAAAGGCCCAACTCCATTTTCTGCTTTGACTCTCGAACACTCGACTCATCAATTCTCCACCCTCTAATCTAAATTCTCAACTGCCTGACACATGCGTTTGTCCAACCATACGTCTCTATCCCTTTGTTTCTTTCGCTGCACGCAGCCATTCCAGAAAGACATTCGACCCGGCCGAAACCCTGGGTGGCACCCTCGGTTCACGCGATAATCTCCACCACTCTGTCCAACTACTCTTCTTTCACACCCCTAACACCCTACCAAGCACTCTACATTCTCACGTCTATTCCTCCAATCCAAATACCCTGCACTCGCTTCGGATAAACTCCGTGATTCTCACGCGACTCGTCGCAAGATCCCTAGAAATCACGGATCGATTCCAAACGAGACGTCAGACCGGAGTCTAACTTTTGCAAATTCCCGACTCGATAGTTCTCGTGCGATTGGTTCAAGGATGTCCAAAAATTACGGATCGATTTCACGTCTAAGTTTTGCAATCTCCTGACTCTGTGGTCCTCGTTCAACACACTCGAGAATTTTCGAAACTCGGGAATAGAGTACATGGGAGACGTCAGACCCAAATTTACTCGAGGATTTTCAGAAATCACGGAACGATTCAACGCGAGACGTCAGACTAGAGTCTAACTTTTGCAAATTCTTCGCGCTATAGTTCTCGTTTGATTGGTTCAAATATGTCAAAAATATCACGTCAGATCGGAGTCTAACTTTTGCAAATTCCTCACTCTATAGTTCTCGTTCGATTGGTTCAAGGATGTAGAAAAATTACGGATCGATTCCACGAGAGACGTCAGACCAGAGTTTAACTTTTGCAAATTCCTCACTCTATAGTTTTCCTTCGATTGGTTCAAAGACGTCCAAAATATTACGGATCGATTCCACGCGAGACCTCAGACTAGAGTCTAAGTTTTCCAATTCCTTGACTCTGTGGTTCTCATTCGACTCACTCGAGAATTTTCAAAAATCGGATATAAAATACACGCGAGACATCAGACCCAAATTTACTCGAGAATTTTCAGAAATCACGGAACGATTCAACGCGAGACGTCAGACCAGAGTCTAACTTTCGCAAATTCCTCACTCTATAGTTTTCCTTCGATTGGTTCAAAGATGTCCAAAATATCACGGATCGTTTCCACGCGAGACCTCAGACTGGAGTCTAAGTTTTCCAATTCCCTGACTCTGTGGTTCTCATTCAGCTCACTGGAGAATCAAAAATCGGGAATAAAGTACAGACCCGAATTTACACGACAATCTTTAGAAATCGCGGATCGATTCTAGACGAAACGTCAGACCAGAGCGTAACGTTTGCAAATTCCTGACACCGTAGTCGGAAGATCTGGAAAAATCACGAATCGAACACACGCGAGACGTCAGACGTTAGAGTCTAACTTTGGCAACCACCTGACTGCACGGTGCTCATCCAACCCGGTCTAAAGTTCTCCGAAAGTTGCTGGATCTATACCGCGCGAAACATCAGAGCAGATCCTAACTTTCGCGATCCTCTTGATTCCATAGTTCTCGCGCAACTCGTTCGTACACACTTCCAAAAAATCACTGATCGATTCCGCTGGAGCCACAGACCCGGATAGAGGTCTAACTTTCCTAACTCGCTGTGAAATTCGCAGAAATCGCGAAGTGAGAGAGCACGGCGACCTTCTGGCAGCCTTGGACCGCTGAAAAAACGTGGCGAGGGTCGATAAACTCCATAAAGATCTCATCTTGGTCGAAATTCGAGCGAACGAGTCCAATCACATCGACTACCCGAGCGTCGCTGTGTTTCTACGCGGCCACAAAGCTAATCTAAGTAACGCCAAGCTGCGTTTCAATTCCCGATCCGTTTGATCCGTGAACCGCGATGAAGCAATCAACGTGGCGGCCTCGTCGTCGTGCCGCGGAGTCTCTCCCTCTCTCTCTCTCTCTCCTCGTTCTTTTTTTCTTCCCTCATCGGCTCGTTATTTTCGTGGCCCGACGTGTTCGACGATCCTCGTCGGATGCAATCATCTTTCGAAAGGTATCGAAGGTCACGTTCCCGTGGACCGCGCGCGCTGCGGGGTGCATACGGACCAGTTGGATAACCTTTGACCCCGCCGAGGGTCGGCCTTTTCAAACGGCAAAGGACAGAGTTTCCGTTCGATTATTTCCCTTTTCTTCCCGTTCCTCTGCCTTTCTGTTGCACCAGCCGATGCGACCGCGCGTGCAAATTCTGCTTTAGGCCTGTTCCACAGCAACGATCAGCCGTTCCAGGATCGATGCCTTTCAATCGTCTTCGAGGGGACCTGTGCTGACAATGGGGTCGCAGAGCTGGCCAGATATTTGCGCGTACTTGCTGGAAGAGATAGCAGAATGCGGTGCCAGTCTTCCGTATTGCTTATTTGCCTCACGTGTTCGTGTCTCTTGCCGAGATAACGAATAGACGCGAGAGATTTTTGGTTACTTTGGTTGTTACGGCTTGTGGAATTTTAACGGAATGTTTAAAAACAGTTAGCGCGATGGAGAAATGTTTAGTAGAATCGTGGATTTATTTGAAATATAATTGGCGACGATTCAAATTGATTCTAAATTATAGGATCTAAACAACCTTAAAACGACTTTCCATTTAACTCACTAGCGCCACCGCAGTTGATATCTACGATAATCTTTTATGGGAAATTTCTCGATACAATCTTGCAATTTTTAGCAATTTTTTTCTTACCACGCGAGTCATACTCCTTAACGAATATTTCGGTAGTGTACGTAAAATTGCAATCAGGAAATGGCTAACAGAGGAATTAATTAATTTCCGGCTTGAAACATTTGGAACTTTGAAAATTTCTAAATTTCTTTTCAAATAAATTACGTGCAACATATCCAAATTTTACATAATATCGCGCGAGAATAGTACGTGCGGTGAAAAGCAGAGGTGCATTCGGCGATCTCGCAGAATTACTATAATACCGGCAATTCTCTGGTAGCGATATAAGCCCAGCGAGACACGCATAGAGGATATAATCGATGCAACAGTCTCGAAATCCTGGATTGCGAGGTGCCACGCAAATCCGCGAGGATCGAAATGTACAAACGAATCGGTGGCACTCGTTTGCCAAGCGTGCTCGGCCCACGTCTGCAGGCATCTGACTCAATAGAGCTAAACTTAGATTCATAGAGCGTTTAATTGATCTATCAACGCGGCCATCCGTTATTTAACAGCCTCGATGGCCTGTTAGAGCACGGTTCCATGGAACCGTGACTACGTGCACGCAGCTTTTCAAGCGACACGCAGCCCGCGCTATGAAAAACTCTCCCTCCGAACCCCTTGTTTCGTCCGTGCAACGAGACCGAAAGAGAGAGAGAGAGAGTATGTGTGAAAGAGTGTGAGATAGAGAGAGTGTGTGAGTGAGAAAGTGTGACAAAGTGAGAGAAAGAGAGAGAGAGTGTGTGAGTGAGAAAGTGTGACAGAGTGAAAGAGAGAGTGTGTGTGTGTGTGAGTGAAAAAGTATGACAGAGTGAGAGAGTGAGTGTGTGAAAGTGTGAGTGAGAAAGTGTGAGAGATAGAGTGTGAGAGAGAGAGCGAGTGTGTCAGTGGGAAAGTGTGAGTGAGAAAGTGTGAAAGAAAGAGTATGTGAGTGAGAAAGTGTGAGAGAGCGTGAGGGAAAGAGTATGTGAATGAGAAAATGTGCGAGTGAGAGAATGTGAGTTAGAAAGGGTGAGAGATAGAGTGTGAGAGGTAGAGAGTGCGAAAGTGTGAGAATGAAAGAGAGAGTGGAAGAGAGAAATAGCGTGTGTATGAGTGAGAGAGATAAAGAGTGAGGCAGTGAGAGAGGATATGCGTGTGTGTGCGAGAGTGAAAGATACTATCCCGCGATAGTGATCCATAAACGTATTCCGGAATACCATCAACGTTCGCAATTTTTCGTCATTATCCTATTAGCGTGTGTACTTCATTTAATAATGTTCGGGCCAGGTGGTCACAAGGGGGGTCCATTATCGCGCAGGCTATTCCGGGTTCCACGGGTATTCGGAAAAAAGCCATCGCGTTCTTTTATAGCCGCGATCGCGTCGAGAGGATGGTAATTATTTAGACCGGAGGGTGTTCCGACCAAGTCGCTGATCCCGCGATACGTCACGGGGCAGATTTCGGATAACTTTTTCCCCCGTAACGGGTAACTTGTTTCGGGTCTCGCTTTTTCGGATATCCCGAGAAAGGTTCGGCTACACGCGCGTGAGAGTTCTTTTTAGAGAGCAGGTTCGTAGCTCGACTCGAGCTTTTTCGCCCGCAATGTTGGCAACTAAGGTCAAACGAGGGTTCAACCCTTTCACTGTCGGTCTGCGATACGTAACGTACGCGAAAAACTTCTCAGCTGTGTCGATATACCTTTGCGAATTTTCGAATTCTATTATCATTGCGTTTCTAGCACGTTTATACAGACCGAAGTTTAATTAATACGCGAAGGAAATCTGCTATTTATTCTATCCGATTTATTTCCTCGCTGGAGTTAAATTTCGGGAAATATTTGATAATTAACGCTCTTCGCAGGACCATCAAAGAGCGAGTTAACAAACGCGGAAATATCGTTGAGATTTTTCTGCGTTATGATAAATTTCGAATTCGTGAAAAATGGCAAGATAGAAAAAGATGAAAGTAAATGAAGCAGCGGGAAGAGGAGAGAAGGGAATGATCAAAAGCACTTTCCAACGAAACGTAGTAACCTCGACAGTTTGTACGATTAACCAAATATAACGCAAACATAATCAACGCGACAAGTAATTACGAGAACAAGGAAAATAAAAGTATAAAGGGACGAGTAATTACGAGAACAAGGAAAATAAAAGTATAAAGCGACGAGTAATTACAAGAACCAGAAAAATAAAAATAAAAATAAAAGAGAAAGGGGATGATTAAGAATACTTCTCGACGAAGGGTAAAATTCACCATTGTTTGCACGATTCATCGAATATGATGAATCACGACGAATAATTACGATAATAGTATCGAAAAATAAGAAGAAAAATAAGGGAGGAAAGGGCATAATCGAGAATAACGAAAACAAAAGTATAAAGCGACGAGTAATTACAAGAACAAGAAAAATAAAAATAAAAATAGGAGAGAAAGGGGATGATCAAGAATATTTCCCCACGAAGGGTAAAATTCACCACTGTTTGCACCATTCGTCGAATATGACAAATCAGGACGAATAATTGCAATAATTGTAACGAGAAATAAGAAGAAAAATAAGGGAGGAAAGTACATAATCGACAAAGGGTAAAATTCACCACTGTTTGCACCATTCGTCGAATATGACAAATCAGGACGAATAATTGCAATAATTGTAACGAGAAATAAGAAGAAAAATAAGGGAGGAAAGGGCATAATCGAGAATAACGAAAACAAAAGTATAAAGCGACAAGTAGTTACAAGAACGACGAAACTAAAAATAAAAATAAAAATAGAAGAGAAAGGGGATGACCAAGAATACTTCTCGACGAAGGGTAAAATTCACGACTGTTCGTACGATTCATCGAATATGACAAATTACGACGAATAATTGCAATAATTGTAACGAGAAATAAGAAGAAAAATAGGGGAGAAAAGAACATAATTGACAAAGGGTAAGAGTAACGACTGTTCATACGATTCATCGAATATGACAAATTACGACGAATAATTGCAATAATTGTAACGAGAAATAAGAAGAAAAATAGGAGAGGAAAGTACATAATCGACAAAGGGTAAGAGTCACGACTGTTTGTACGATTCATGGAATATGACAAATCAGGACGAATAATTGTAATAATTGTAACGAGAAATAAGAAGAAAAATAGAGGAGAAAAGAAGATAATCGACAAAGGGTAAGAGTCACGACTGTTTCCACGATTAATCAGTTTACACTGACCACGTGTTCAACGCATTCCACCTGGAGGACAAGATTTACCCTCTCGAAATGATCGTTGCGGTAACGGGATCGAGCTGATTAAAAATCGATACACGATTTTTCGACACCGCGTTTATGGTCGGCCGATCTGACGACGTAACGATCCCAATAAACCCTTGGCCGTCGATGCTGTCCCTCCCCTGTGCCCTTCCCCGGAATTTGTTGCTCGACGCCGCTGTAAATCGCGGTTAATCGGCGCTATTACTTACCACTGTGAAATACGCACAGGGTTTTTGTCTCCTCGCGAAATATCGCGATACCTCGCGTCGTTCTTACCGATTATCCCTTGCCGCCCTTCTCACACCGCCGATAAATCTCCCGGACCCATTTACACCGGGTACCGAAGCATCGTCCTTCAACGATATCAACGCCTCCAAGTCCTCTTCTTTTTCTAAACAATCTCCGAATCCTGTATTCATCGATTCTTCCAATTGAAAGAGAAGGAACCTTGATTTTTACGCTAAATTATACCGATCACTCGTGAAAAGTTATCCACGTAGACTAGAATCTTCGAAAGAATTCCTAAACTTCAACGGATGTTGTGAAAATCACCTGGATTATCCTTAACAATCGTTTGATATCCTATTTTTACTCGATTTTTAGTTATTTCTAATCAAAGTGACATTCTACTCTTGTAAACCTTTCCATACGTCCCAGAATTTTTGTTTAAGGACCCAATATCTCAAAAATTCGAGGACCAATGAGAGAAAAATGCGTGTTAATGATCCGATCAAAAATTTCAATATTTTCGACCCCACTCGGATGTTCCAAAGATTGGATAGTGTTCTAGTAATAAAAGCTTACTTCGTTGCCATTGTGAGCGATGTAATTCCCTCGATACAAGGTTGAGCAACTTTTAAGGGATGAAATAACGCTGAGCGAACCGTTGAGAATGACTCGGCTCCCCAGTCTGACGTGAAGAAGATTAAAAATGGAGTTGATTCGAAACTCGTCTACCGAAAAGTCCCTACTATTATCAACTATATACCATCCGACAAAACGATATATCAAATGCGTCTACCACACATGACGAGTGCGTAATCACATCAGGGTCGACTTTACGGTACCCGGACCCGTTCCTTCAAATCGTTTTAAGAGTCTATGAAGAACCAAAACTAGTTCCTGAAGATCTGTAAAATAAACAAATAGCTACTTAACCGATCATATAAACGTTAACGTAAACGTCGATGTCTCGTGTCTTTAACACATTCAACCCAGCGACCATGTCTGCACCTATTGATTAAAAAGGTATTTTATATTCGTATGATTTTCAGTAAATATTGTTATACAATTGGCATTGCATTATTCTTCCTTTCTTTCGCAATCTGCTGCATTTCGTACTTTTCGAATATCATTCTTGCTTTTGATTTTATGAGTTTTTTCCCAAGCCTTAATAAATTCGTCAAATTTGTCTGGAATAGTTTGATCCATAGATTAACTAACCATAAATAACTATGGCTATTTTTTTGTGAATAGAGTTTTCTAAGTATTTTCTAAGAATTTCGTACAACACCTCAGACTCTGATGACAGTCACCGATAATTGAAAAGTTACTAAACTAAACAAGCGCTGCCAGATGAATGCGCAACTTATCATTCCATGTACCTCGATGGCAATTTTTTTCTGAATAGAATTTTCTAAGTATTTTCTACGAATTTCAAACAACTCCTCAGATTCTGATGACAGCCACTGTCATGGAAAGCTACTGAAGTAACCAAACGCTGCCAAATGAATGCGCAACTTATCATTCCATGCACCCCGATAGTTATTTTCTTATGAATACAGTTTTCTAAGTATTTTTTACGAATTTCAAAAAACTTCTAAGACTCTAATGACAGCCACTGTCATGGAAAGCTACCGAGGTAATCAAACGCTGCCAAATGAACGCGCAACTTATCTCATGCAACCCGATGGCAATTTTTTTCTGAATAGAATTTTCTAAGTATTTTCTACGAATATCAAACAACTCCTCAGACTCTGATGACAGCCACCGATAATTGAAAAGCTACTAAACTAAACAAGCGCTGCCAAATGAATGGGCAACTTATCATTCCATGTATCTCGATGGCTATTTTTTTATAAATAGAATTTTCTGAGTATTTTCTACGAATTTCAAACAACTCCTCAGATTCTGATGACAGCAACCGATAATTGAAGAGTTACTAAACTAAACAAGCGCTGCCAGATGAATGCACAACTTATCCAATGCACCCCGACGGCTATTTTTTTCTGAATAGAATTTTCTAAGTATTTTCTACGAATATCAAACAACTCCTTAGACTCTGATGACAGCCACTGTCATGGAAAGCTACCGAGGTAACCAAGCGCTGCTAGATGAATGCTCAACTTATCATCCCACGCACCACGATCACAGAGACCTCAAAAAAAAAAGAATTCGTCGGGTTGAACGTGTTAAACGAACTACACTCGGAAGATCAGCAAGACCAGCATGCCTCTGCTGCAACCATCGTCGGTTCATCTGCACCCCGACACCCCTGGCAAGCTGCGGCGTGCATTAAAACCTTCCAATTACCGGTGCACGAGGACGGCAGAGCCGTCAGGGGACGATAATACGTTTACAGGACGCAGCCGGTTGCTCCTGCAGCGAGTCGAATAAACACGAGCCGTCGATTCCTTTCGCGGACGAAACAATACGATTCCCCTTATCGCCGCGGGCAACTCCTCGAATATCGGAAACCACCGGCTCGGAAAGGGGCGAGGGAAAAGCCGCAAGTGGCGCGCGACGAGGGAAAAAACCACCCCCTCGTTCCGCCCCTTTCACCCCCGATACGTCTGGTCTCCGGGAATTTATGCGAGAGCAATCGCGCATAAACGCTCGCGAAAGACGCGGTTCCTTCTCCAGCTGGAATTCGCTGGAAATTCGACGAGGATATTCGCATCCTTCGCATCGTGTCTCCGCGTATCTTGCGTGGTTTAGAGAGCAAAATAGGAAAATACCGAGTTCGTTTTCACCCTGTATCAACCCCATATTCGCGACTCTCTCTCTGTTAATTTTTGGCCAAATTCGCGAAATAGGTTACACGGTGGTTTGCGAAGGAAAATATGGACTTCGTTTTCCCTCTGCTTCGACCCACTCCACATGAGACTCTTTTTCAGTATTAATTTTCGCGGAAATTTTACCACGTTCGGGTTGCGGGACGCGAAACGACCTTGGAAAAAATTCTGACCTATTGTTATGTATATTCGACACGTGAAAATGTGCAACTTTTTCCTGTGCAGCCGGGAAAAACGGAGATATTACGCGCGAATTAATCTAAAAATCATTTTCTGCAACGGAATAAATAGATTTTGTAGTCTTCTAATAATTGTTCTATTGATTTAAATATACTTGAAACTTATGGATCCAAAAGTTTCCAAATTTAAGCTTCTTTTTTATTTTTCAACGATCCGAGCCGTACACCTGCACACTTCGCCGTGTAACGCGCACCGAAAGTCGTAAAAACGTCCGAACGGAACAATTTCATCCTCTGTTTTCTATTTCTTTTATCCCTTCAACTTTAATCCCTTCGCGGAAGAGATATCTCGTTCGCGTAACGCTATGGACGACGTATCTCGCGTGTCTGTTCCTCGACATTTACAACCGACTGCCGTTCCGCGCGAAAGAAAATTTTGCAAAATTTATTCCCGTACCCGCGTGTTCGCGAGCGCGATATTTCGCGCGCTAATTTTTATCTCGGATAATAAAAAGACAGGCGAAAAACCGCGCGACAGCGTGTCACGAATGCGACGAAAATTTGACAATTTTAGGAAAATTGAGACCCGAATGCACGATTCTTGTATCGCGTAGTAAAAAAGGTAGATGGTGTATAAATAACCATGTATAATTTACTCTAAAAATTCCAAAGTTCGATATCAATTAATATAACAAATTTAAAATTACCCAACGATACGTGGAATATCGAAACAAAATAATTCTCTGTCTTAATTTAAACACGATTTCTTATTTACCGTCTTAAAATCTCGTCAATTTTATTACAGAAACTCTTCGAATTACTATTTTTCTATAACTATCTAAAAGTCACGAATACAACAAAAATTTGACAATTTTCTTTAAAGAAAAGATCCGAATACACGAATGTTGTATCGCGTCAGAAAAAAAAGGTAGATGGTGTATAAATAACCATGTTTAATTTACTCTAAAAATTCCAAAGTTCGATATTAATTAATATAACAAATTTAAAATTACCCAACGATACGTGTAATATCGAAACAAAATAATTCTCTGTCTCAATTTACATCCGATTTCTCATTTACCGTTTTAAAAATCTCGTCGACTTAATGGGACAAACTCTTCGAATTCCTATTTCTCTCTAACTATCTATCTGTCGAGTGGAAAGGGTTAAAACGAAATCGGAATCGCGTAATCTTCTCTGGCAAAAACCCCTCCAGGAAGTGACTGGAAAAACGCGGGAAATCAACGAGCGTTCTACCGTTTAATCGCTGTGATTTCGCAGGAAAAACGCGTGTACGAGACACCTCGCGCGAATCACCGTGTAACCAACATCCACAGTCACGAGATAATCCTTTCCATAAACGCGAAAGGTTCGGAAACCCGGTCGCAGTTCGAAAACGTGTCGAAAACCGATGAAAATCCGCAGTGTCTCGCGTTGTAAAACACGACGCGACATCGCGTCTTGCCCAAAGTCCTTTGGGACTTGGGCCGGAAGTGCGACGGGACGGTTCTGATCGTTGGATTCGCTGTGTGTCGGCCATTCGGGAAGGATTTATCGGGCGAACAGGACGCGACGCATAAATTCCGGATTAGCGCGGAACATCGGAGCTGATCGCGAAACCTGGCCGGTTTTTCAGCCGGTCCCGGTATTTCGGATTCTCATGGCTGACTTTCCCGCCGGCTTCTTCCCTCGAAAGCGTCCTACAAGGATATTCCATTAGCCACCGCCGCCGACCAGCCCTTACGATTACGTTTCTCTATTCTTTCACTCCTCCTGTCGAGGCTTTTTCGCCAGTCTTCCAACATTCTCTCGGCCACGGTGTCCGTTTGTCTCTCCGTGATCCCAGCGGTTTCATCTTCGTTCGTTTCTGTCAGCGTGCGTCTTCTCTATTAGGTATCTTACTCTGGCTTATGTATTTCGGTTCTTTCTCTATTCTGTCCATTGCTTTTGGTCCGTTTTCTATTTTGTCCTCTGTCTTTTGGTCCGTTTTCTATTTTGCCCTCTGTCTTTTGGTCCGTTTTCTATTTTGTCCTCTGTCTTTTGGTCCGTTCTCTATTTTGTCCTCTGTATTTTTGTCCCTCCTGTATCGTATCCTTTGCTTTTGGACCGTTCTTTATCGTACTTTTTGCTTTTGGTCTGTTCTCTATCGTATCTTTTGCTTTGGGTCCGTTCTCTATCGTATCTTTTGCTTTGGATCCGTTCTCTATCGTATCTTCTTTCTTTTGGTCCGTTTCCTATTTTGTCTCCTGTCTTTTGGTCCGTTCTCTATCCTACCTTTTGCTTTTGGTCCATTCTGTATCGTATCTTTTGCTTTGGGTCCGTTTTCTATTCTATCTATTGCTATTGGTCCGTTTTCTATTTTGTCTTCTGTCATCTGTTTTGCTTCCTGTTCTGTCTTCTGTCCTTTGTTCTATCCTCTATTTTACCTTCTGCCTTTAATCTTTTGTTCTATCCCGTCTTCCTTTCTGTCTTCTACCTTTCATTCAATCCCCTGACCTATTTTCTTTCCTGCCTTCTACTCTGTCTTCCGCCTCTTGTTCTATTTTCTACCCTATCTCCTGTCTTTCCCTCTATTTTCCACCCCGTCTTTCATCCTTTGTTCTCTCTCCTGTCCCATATTCCGGTCTACCTTCCTCTCTCTCTCGTTCGCTATCTCGCAGCTCATTCGTCTCCTCCAACCCCAACGCCCGTTGTCACGACAAATTCGTCGTTTACCCGTAATCGCGGCGGAACCGTGGTAGTTCCTTTGCATCGAGCGCCGGAAAATATGGCGGCAATAACGAGGCTGCCAGGGAAATGCGCCGGGAACGGCGGGTGCAGCGAGTTTTTTGGACCGGAAGCCGACTCTTGGAATTACACGCGGCAGCCGGGCTCGGGGGAAAAAATTTTTCTGAGAGGCTCCGGTGGCTGGAACAGCGATACGCTTTAAGGCCGCCTCGAGTTCTTGCCGGCGATGCCAACTACCCCGTAGGAAATGGAAATTGAAACGATTAGAGTCTAAGTGATGTACGTATCGCGAGAACGTATCTCGGAACGAGCCGGATCGAGGGTGGAAAGAGAGGGTTGAGGAACGAAACGTTCGGCAGGGGTGAATGGCTCTGGGGCGCGCTGCGAATTGTTAGCCGATCCTTTGGATCCAGAACCAAATCGCAATACGTATTTGCAGTTTTCGGCAATTGCCAGTTTCCTTACTTCCGTTTCGAATTAGTTCCCGATAGTATCGGCCCGAGAATTTCGCTCCTTACCTCGGTGGGATTAAAATTTCGTACAATTTAGAGAACACTATAGAATTCTTCGAAATTTAGATTTATATCTTACAACCCCTGTTGGTCGCAGCTAATTTAACCGAGAGTCGTGCTTTTTGAAAATACAACGCGATCGTTTATTTCAGACCCAAATCGCAATACGTATTCGCAGTTTTCGGCAATTGCCAGTTTCCTTACTTCCGTTTCGAATTAGTTCCCGATAGTATCGGCCCGAGAATTTCGCTCCTTACCTCGGTGGGATTAAAATTTCGTACAATTTAGAGAACTCTATAGAATTCTTCGAAATTTAGATTTATATCTTGCAATCCCTGTTGATCGCAGCTAATTTAACCGAGAGTCGTGCTTTTTGAAAATACAACGCGATCGTTTATTTCAGACCCAAATCGCGATACGTATTCGCAGTTTTCGGCAATTGCCAGTTTCCTTACTTCCATTTTGAATTAGTTCCCGATAGTATCGGCCCGAGAAATTCGCTCCTTACCTCGGTGGGATTAAAATTTCGCACAATTTAGGGAACTTTATAGAATTCTTCGAAATTTAGATTTATATCTTGCAACCCCTGTGAATCGCAGCTAATCTAACCGAGATCCACGATTAGAAATTTTAAATAACAACCAAAGTTCCAACTCGATTAAACGAGAGTCGTGCTTTTTGAAAATACAACGCGATCGTTTATTTCAGACCCAAATCGCGATACGTATTCGCAGTTTTCGACAATTGCTACTTTCCTTACTTCCGTTTTGAATTAATTCTCGAGAATTTCGCTCCTTACCTCGGTGGGATTAAAATTTCGCACAATTTAGGGAACTTTATAGAATTCTTCGAAATTTAGATTTATATCTTGCAACCCCTGTTAATCATAGCTAATCTAATCGAGATCCACGATTAGAAATATTAAATAACAACTAAGTGGTCGATTCCGGTCCGAATTTCATTAAACGAGAGTCGTGCTTTTCGAAAATACAACGCGATCGTTTATTCCGGAAACGGAAAGTTCCGCGAACGTGGTAAGAGCCCCGGAAGTAAGGGTACGGTATGACACGGGAAAGAAAAGCACCGGGTAGACACGAAAGGGTGAGATTCGTCGAATGTACCCACCGCTTTTTAAATCTAACTTTGGATTGGATATTCCAATTTTCTTACGTTCGTACACGCGAGGTTTCCAAGTTCTTCCGTGGCTACGCAGACTTACATACGTAAATGCGAGCGGCGGTTGAGGAAGACAAGGACGAGCGACAAGAAGCAAAATGGGAAAGAAAAATTGGAGAAAATGGAATGCTAAAGTACAGGGAAATGTAATCATCCGCTGCCGTTACCTGGGTAAGTGGAAACGAAATACCAAATTTCCTCCCACGTTTTAGCGTGTTCATATGACATGCGTGTATATCCATTTCAGAAGACGTCGTCTCGCGAAATGACAGAGACCATTACAGAATAGCGTACAGAAAATGACCTTATCCCTGAGACCACCAATTATTCAAGCTGGGAAGTAAAATATACGGAAGTCCTAAAAAGTAAACCAGGAAAGGAAAATAAAGATACATAAAAACAAATGCAATACTAAACAAGGCCTATGATATCTACATAAAATAACCTGTCCGCTATACATCCACCAACTATTAAAAAACAAATTCCAAGAAGAATAAGAAACGCAGAAAATAAAGATCCTAGAAGTTATAAAACAAAAATAAAACAAATGTGTTGTTTTTTAATAAATGTATAATACCTACCAACGCCACATTCATAAATCATCTTCAGAACTACACCTAATAGTCTTCACAAAGTATTCAATCTTCTAGAACTACGAAATTATCAAAAAAATCCTTGGAAAACCAAAAATTCATTGAAAGAACAGTTCTCTCTACAGTCGAACATAGGCGTAGACATAAAACTTCAAACTTCCTCGCACGCTCTAATCTATTCAGAGAACACGTTGTCAGACGGCTGTCGCCTAGCAGCTACTCCCTTTCTTCCATCTCGACCCTGTCTTCGCCTGCCTTTATACTCGTAAACAGAGACGGCGATACGTCTAAACCCACAGCCCTAAAGAGAGAGAGAGAGAGATAGAAGGGAAGGTTGCATCGGAGAGAACGGAAAAGCACGGCGACGACGTATCAGGCGTTTGCGCGAGAGCAAACAGAGAACAGCGAGGACACACGGGCTGTTCTCGCCGCTGGTCCTCGAACGGAAAACAGGGAATAGCTCCAGGCTGACTTCTCTCGAGAAACGCGGCCGTTGAAAGCGGATCTCGATGAGAGCGAAACCTAACGGAGACTCGGAGAACTACGCGAGACGCAGATGTCGCTGATGCACTCGCCGATTATAAATTTCAGTTTCACGACACCGAATTGTCCGTCACACAATGGTAACGATATGATAATACACCGTGACAATATCGTATTAATACAGCAATGATATATTGTACAAGAGCCAATACGATACAGATACAGTGATAATATAATAATACGATCTTGACACGACAATATTATATCACACGGTGACAATATAATATCACAGCCAGCAGTCCAAAAATCGGATAATATATCAGGTCATCCCATATATTCGTGCAGGTTTTCACTCTTCCATTTAAAATTATATGCCGAATAAATCTTTAACCCTTTGCAGTCGTGTGTCTGTTTAATAAAAGCTTTTTTACCGTTCCGGTCTTATGTCTACTCTCAGACACCATAGCAGAGAACCATATTAACTCTTATATTAATTTACACTTCCAATCAAAGAACGTAAACTCGTAAGAAACCTTTTCGCGAACCAATACTGTGCTTCTATCAATTGGAGATGACGAAATCTAGTATAAACAAAGACGGGCTGTAAAGTTTAAAAATTTAAAATTAATAGATATTGTTTTCACAAATTCCGACCAGCATCACACCTGTGTATAAATTTAATACGACCGCAAAGGGTTAAATATTAAGAAAAAATATAGTTACCCTTCTGTTCTACGACTTCTTAAAAATTTCCTTGACAAAGACGTTATCCGATCGATATAGTTAATAAAATGCGACGAAAAATATAACTAGCGACGCGGAACGAACTAATGGGATGACCGAATATATCGATAACCTGTTCCTGCGACAATCACGGAAACTGGAAAACAGCGCCAGTGCGCTATATTCGAAACAGCGTGCATCCGAAAGATATAATTCGAGGTTATGGTGGTACACCAAGGCGCCGTAGCGATACCACGATAATCCGAAGCCGGTATCACGCGGGAACAACGCGTTCTCCATCTGTGCGCTTGCCAATTGTGTTAGCCAACGTTAAGGCACGGAATACCAAGAGATACGCCTAGTAACGGCATCGCGTTCGCCGTAAAGTATATACAATGCCTGTCCACCGACAAAAGACAGAGAGGGAGCGCCGGTAACCGAGCCGCAAACAAATTCCACGCCCCTCCGTCGCGACGTACCTTTCCGATCGTTCCGTACAAAAGCGTCCTATCTCCGGGACGCTCGTCCGAATCCCAGTGCTCTATTCTTCCCGTTTATCGTCTGCGTTGGCAGAAATTAATACGGATCGAAACCGCAGCATCCACCGCCGGCCAAGAAAGCAACGAAGAAGGAACGCGAGCCGGCCGAGGAGTGGGGGTAGATATAATTTTCTATTGGTCCCTAATATCGGCGAGATAGTTCCGTTAGTGGCCGCCAGGCGGCG